>WJFB01002594.1:0-18161 GCA_009870185.1 Pygmarrhopalites habei
CGTAAAAATAAAAAGGTAATATATGATTTTTTGTTTATTTGAGACAGGGTGCTATTTGTGTGTTCTCAATCTCATCTTAGTAGTGTAGGTATGTAGAAAGAGTTAAGGTTAGAGAAAATCGGAACAAGTGTGCTAAAGTTGGAGTGCGTAAATTTGTCCTAGAATACAAAAAAGAAATAATGCACTAGTTAGGTAGGTAATGTTGACTGTGGGTATGAAATCCCTCAAATTAACTAGCAGTTTACATCATTGTATCAAATAAAAATTGATTATCTTGACATGTAAGAATGATTACAAATTAAGTAAATTAGGTAAAAGTTATGAATGAGGACGTTGGCAAATTAAATAAGATCATGTTATTTAACACAATATGAATCTTACCTATTTAAAATGTACAACTCTTAGGCACTAAGCTCAGCTTGGAAAATATCACATGTGTGTAGGCATTACAATATTATAATGTATTATATTAAAAAATACGAATATATATATATATTATAAAATGTTGTGTGTGGATAATGCGTCTCCTCCGTTGTAAATATTTACGTGTAGGACCAGTCTTAAAAACATCAATTAGCATACAATGCCAAGAATGATGCTTTTGATTGCTCGTTGAGAGAATACCGATGATTAAATTATATACCTATACATGTAGGACATGTGGGTGGGTGTATTTACCTCCATTACATCATTTTGTAAGGAGGGAGGGAGGAGGGATAGGTAGTAGAGTTTAACGATATTTGGATGGAGGAAGGAGATACATGACAATAAAAATGGTGGAGGTGTGTGTGATCTAATTTGAATAAAGTCATTGGACTGGGGGAAATGGGGATGAAGGGATGGCTGGAAGTGGTCTTTTAGATGTATGATTATTTAAACTATTGGTTGATGGTGACAAGTTGTTTGTTCCATTATTATTATGATGATGATGATGTGGAGGAGAAGGTTGATGATGAAAAGGTGGTTCACTCTGTTCCACTTTAATATTCATCCCATTTGATGGTTGTTGTTGTTGTTGTTGAGAAATGGCTAGTTCAGCGTAGACATGGGCTTGAACATCTTTTGGCTCATTGTACTCGCAAAGGATTGGGAGAGTGGGTCCTTTGGCATTATGAGCTAACCTTTGTTGCTGTTGTTGTGGACGATGTTGTGGGGATGTGGGATGTCGATGAGGGGAAAGTTCAGAATAAATGTGGATTTGAGAGTCGGATGGGTCCCTGTAGTCACAAAGAGGAGTTGCAGTCTTTGACATTGGTTTGGGTCGGATTTGAGCATATCTGGATGGGGTCGAATGTAGAGGAGAAGCACTCAATTGACTGGCACTACTACTATGATTCATTGTTGTTGGACAACAATGTGTCGGAGTTGTCATCGTTTGAGGGGTTGGTAGGGAAGAGTGTGAAGTAGTATTACACATTGTGACATCCGGAGGACTAGATAAATGTTCTCGTACTTGGATAAGACCGTAAAGATGATCTATCGTCTCTTTAGCATCCCAGAAGGAGTCTGGTCGGGATAATTTTTCTCTCAGTCCTTCCAGAACGTCTGTACTCAGTTCACTGGGCATTGTTTGAACACCCTTGTCCTCCATTTCTACATCCTCCGAATTGAAAAGAGTTGACCTAGGACGGAGAACAGATGGACCACCACTACTCCCCCCACTATTATTCGAGAGTCCAGGCATTTTGTAAATAACATCGGAATAGTCTTGACCAAGGGATTTCGTAATGTCCGAAGTCTCATTATTCCTTTTGGTCATGTCATGACGACGACGGAGGATGAAGACACACATGGTGACGAGGAGGGAGACGAGGATAGCACCAGCCAGAGTCCCGATAAAAATGGCTAGGATCCGGAGACGATCCGGGAGTTGAGGAGTAAATATTTCACTCACAGACTGGAATTCTTTTGTACAAGCGTACACTTGACAGAGGAGTTCCAGTTCGTCAAAAAATAAAAATGTGGTATTTCTCTCCAAACATTCCGTTGCTTTTGGAGTGATGGGACAACGACTATTTTGAAGGAGTTGGGCAACAAACCATTGTTTGGACCTTTCAAGGGTCACAATGTCTGCAAAACTTTTCCCACACTCACAAATCTCACTAAAAGTATTGTTCTCGACGGCTGCAATCTCTTCTTCGATGGAACCCGTGATAATAAAGTTTGGACTGGGTTTGTGCCAAATATTCCCTTTGATCAGAGCCATCGTGGCGGTGTCTGAGGATCTTTGGGTCAAGTCGATAGCACTATTATTTACATGATGAAATATATTATTGATGAGGGAAAATGAAGTCCATTCTTTGATTGTCAGTCCATTTGGGTCAATCCATCTGAATTGAGACTCTTCGAATAGGGAATGACCGATGAGGGCTGCAAAACAACTTGATTGCATGTAGTCTATTGTACAGGTGGACCATTTCATGTGACTTATCCCACCTGTGATTGAATTTGACTGGATCCTCTTGAATCGGGAATTTTTTGCACTGCACACAACAAATATTAGAAAAATATTCTTATTAATTTGACCTCTACACATGATCACCCTCCGTCTTTACTACATACATCTGTATTCTGTACTTACTTAGTAGTATGTACTAATAACTTACATCCAATAATTTAAGTCTTGGTAAAATGCATTCGGTTGAATATCATCGATGGTCGTATTCTCAAAGATCATCTCATTCATGAGGAGTTGTTTGAAAGAGTGACTCTCAATTTTCCCAATCTCACAATTGACAAATTCTATCTTTTTCAAATTTGAGGGGAATGCTTTCGCAGGGATGGTTTTGATTTTACAATCACTTAATTTTATACTCTTGTCAAGATCAAGGGATGGAGTCTCTGCAGAACCTGGAAATGAATTAAATTCCATGGAATTTAGAAAGGATGGATCCTTTTTATCTCTACAAAACATTACGTTAGTACAAACAAACATCTTCATTAGTAAAAACGGAAATCCCCTTCTAAAAGAAGAATTCAACTCACCGACATGATTCTCAAAAGCATTTTCCCGGATGTGGAGGGATGAAATATTGTCCAGTTCCAGGGTAAACTCGGACCCCAAGTACGACTGGGGTAGGATTCTGGCATGGACTGTGACATTTTGACAATTTTCAATTCTCCACACAAGATCATGACTATGACTCGCTCCTCCTCCTCCTCCCTTCCTCGAGTTCCTCACTCCGTGAACGTTGACTACCTGCAAAATATTCAAAGGGGAAGAGATATTTTAGTTGACGAATAATATTCTAATATCACACACACTGACTGAGTAGGGAGTCGACAGAAAGGAAAGGAGTGAAGGGAAAAATAAATAAAAACTTTTTTAGCATGTCAAGTCATATGGGGGATGAAAGATGTCCACATCACGTCCCCTCCTTTACTTGTACACCGAGTAAGGAGATGAGAGAGAACGTTCAATCATTTTTCTACAGCTGAGAATATTATTTTTTTGGAGGCTGTACTTCTCCTTGCTTCAAGGCTTCTGAAAATGTAGGAGACGGAAGTCGTAGCCTATCATTATATTTTTGGTTTTTTACCAAAGGAGAGAATGAGAGAGAGAGTTGTGTGTGTGTACTGTCGTTTAAAGAATATGATGAGGAAAAAGTTTACACTAAAGAGAATTCAGACTCTGAATTTTGAGAATGGAAAAAATTAAACAAACAAACAAAAAAATTGCACTGATACAAATGTATGAAATGAAATGAAGGTCTCCTTCGTCTTTATTGGATGAGTCTTGAGAGAGAGGAGTGTTAATCTTGTTTGATCTTTCTTTCAGTGAATTTCCCCATAATCCTTTCATCCTCCTGTCTATCCCTGCCTATATACATACATCTGAAATGTGTGTGTATATATGGATGCAAAGAATAATCACGGGAACAGATGCGGGATGCATTTTTGTCAAATTTGAAATTCAATTCAAGTGAGGGGAATGGATGCCAAGAGAACAAATTTTAATGTGACAGAAATAGACGGAGAAGGTAAAAGGAGCTGAGGCTGACTAAATTTTGTGAAATTGTCATGAAATATGTTCGAGGTTGATGGAAGGGAATTAAAGGGAAATTTCTCTGCTTCGTTATGTTCTTGGCGTGTGTGTGTTAGGCTAAAAGACCGTTAGTGTACATCCATTTATGTGTAAAAAAAGTGAAATTAATCAACGAACCAAAGTACAGAGAGTAGAAGGAGATTTTGGTTAACAAGGAGTTAAATGTATCCATCTATCCTCTTTTTCCATCCCAATAACTTTGACTGTGAATAAATATTGAGTGTATGTGGAATGGACCATTTTTATGTAACTCTTTTTTTACTCTGACAAAATATGCTGTTCACAGTTCATCCTCTCTCTCTCAGACATTCCTGAGTCTAGTGATTGGGACGACCATTAATTTTGTATTTGGAATGTGTACATTCTACAGTTTTAATGTTGATTACACAAGGAACATTCATTCATTCTGCTTTTTTATGGAAGTTGGATGATATTCCACACAAGCACACACACAGTAGTACAAGTAATGTAATGTATGGAAAGAGTAGGATTTTGTTCCTCTTATTTCAGGGGGGAATTTGTTGTTGTTGTTGTTGCCTTTGGTGGAGATTGGTCGTTTTGTACTTCCTGTCATTGACACTGTTTTAATTGGTCGTATTCATGACAGTGGTTTGTTCCTCCAATCAAAGAGAAAGAGACGAGGGGAAAACTATCTCTCTGTTTATCCTCGTCTCGTCGGCAACAACATCAATTGACTCAAATCTACTCCTCTGCCGTCCCTCGTCTCAGATAGGACAGTGGCAGTGGGGCCCAAGCTGAAGGCCCACTCCGCCATTGAGATAGGAGTCAACGTCAAATGAAAAAAGGCACAAGTACAGAATTACAGTATGTATATTTCGGTGTGTTTCTCTGTGTGAAAGGAAGAAACCCTAACTGACTGACTGGAGTATTGTACACACATCCAGTTTGGCTAAATACCAAAGTAGTTTAATGGTCATCATCAACATTCATTCATGGCCATGAATGAAATGAAACGAGTACGCTTTTGGTTAGTGAAAGTAAAAATTTGTTGGAGGACTGGGTTCAAAAAATTGTGTATAGGAGTTTACACAGGGTTTCTTTTTTCCATGCCCAATTTAACAAAAGTTCTCCCCTCTCACTTGTCAATCTCTATTTTTTTCTGACTGTGAACTCTCTTGAATGAGAGAGGGAAAATGTCAGTGTGTCTGGATATGAAGGTGACTGTGACAATTCCTCTCTTTCTCCTATTTTTGAATGGTGGGTGTTGTGGAGTGAAGTAGAGTGAGGATGCAGTTTTTCCTTCTCCTCTGGGGCCTCTATACATTCGAGTACACAGTAGTAAAATAGGATAGGATTTAAAAAGAAAAAAAACTCAAGTTGACACTTGTGTAATTTGGACGGATTCCCAGTTTCTCCTTCCTTATTCGAGTGCATAGTTGAGAGTCTGAGAGGAAGAGATCGGCAGCTTCAAATAGGACCACTCCCCAAAAAGGTCTAGGGCATTTGGAACAGGGTAAAGAGATAAAAAGAGAAAAGAATTTGAATCACCAAAAGGCAAAGTCGGGTTTTTGCCTTGAGTGAGAGAGCAAAAAGGGAATATTTTCGTTTGGGTTAGCGAGAGAGAGAGAGAGGCAGAAAAAAATATTTAAAAGGAACGAATAGGAAATTGCTAGTACATAAGTACATCTTCTCCATTTAGTCCCATGTAAAAGTGCATCATCATCAAGTTGAACAAGTATAGGATGTTGGGTTTTTGAAGGCCAGTATGAAAAAATAAGGGAAAAAGAGACGAAGAAGAGGAAGGGACGAACCTGAGTCTCGTCGTAACAGCTACATGTGATTTTGGTGAGAGGTTTTGGTTTGAGAAGACTCGTCTCACACCGACATCCCAACTGTTGCTCGTCTTCACACGACCATGTCTTGGAAATGGTCCACGTTATCTCCTCACTCTCGTATTGACACTCCACCACACAAGTCAAGACCAACAGGAGGAACAGTCCAAGTTGGAGTACAAGGCTACTCATCGTCATCCTTGTCGGGGTGACACACTCAAACCATGTCATTATCCTCTCTCCTCTCTCTCTTCTCCATATCTCCCTCTTCCTTTGTCCTCTCAGGATGGTCGAGTCACTTGACCACCACCATCGCCACACCATCATATCCTACACTCAATTTATTAACTAACTTGTTCTTGTCACAACACGACCAAATGGTTCAACAACGTTTACTCCAACACAAATAACGTTGTCAACGATTTCCCAATTCTCATCTTCTTCCCTTTGAGTCCCCGACACACGCACAATCCTTCTGAATCCTCGTCTTCTCTCTTTTCTTGTATTGTGTTGAGTGTGAACGAAAGACCCAATTTACTAGTTTTCACGAAAAATTTTCTACTTCTTTGGTTACTTTCCGTTTCCCTCGACTTCCATTCTTCCTACCCCACATTCAGCTCACACACAAATCTACGACTGAACATAGACTGGGCAAGATGACAGTTATCCTAGTTAATGTGTGCAGTGTGTGTGTGTGTGGACTTGATGGTAATGCGAATAAAAAAAATAAGAAATCAGAGTCACACCATGACACTCTTATTATATTGCGCACAAAAATATACGACTGTCCAAATGTGATAATGAGGATATTGTGTGTGTGTGTGTGGTGGAGAGAGACGTTGCTATTTTATTTTCCTTGAGGATGAGGTAGAGTTGAGAACATTTTTCTTTACCAGTCTAAATAGACTGACAGACAAACACTGATGCAGGAGAGTGTGGTGTGCGAGGAGAGTAAAAATACACAAGAGTAGATTTAGCGAAACAGTTGATTTTAGATTTTTTAACGAGGGTTCACAGAGTCAATTGAGAATCGTGTGTGTGTGTATATGTATATACTTTCGTCTAGTGTACAATTAGAGGGAAGAGGATTTTTATGTCTCTCTCTCCACTTGCACTGGATGAAATAGAACACTTGATAGTAGAAACGTGTGTGTGCGTGAATGTGATGGAGAGAAAAGTGTAACTGTGGTTCACTGTGTACTGAGCACTGACAACTGATCACATGGAACAGGGGTCTTCTTCTTTTTTATATTACGATGATTATCATTTCTACGGAATGATGTACGTGTGTGTGTGTAGGGAAGGTGTACTCCTCATCAGAGAGACAGAATTGTATAGGTTGACTTTGCTCCACTTGTTTTAACACACACACATTACACCTCCTCTGTACTCTTGTCGATGATTTGTTTTGGTGTTGGTCGTGTTATTATTACGAAGAAATAAGTTTGAGACGAGCTTGCCTCCTCCACAGTCTACAGTCATCCATGAATGAATGGTCTTCTAACAACTTTTTTTTTCTCTTGAGGATGAAACACAAAAACTTGTAATGCTAATACACTCACTCTCTCCCTCCCTTCATCATGCACAACAACAGAAAAGACAGAGAAGATCCAGTCCTTGCATCTTCTCGTGTTTATGTACACTCTCTGCTACTCTCTACTCAAGATGCACAATCTCCAGCCATGTTGTTACACACACAGTTTGTGAGAGGTTCTTCCCTTCTCCTCCCTTCCTTACTCCTGGCTCCTGATGAGACTGAATATTATTATTATTGAGAGGAGAGTCCATGTCATTCCATGTCTCTCTTTCTCCTTCTCCTATGTAAGGGTGTGAGGGTTTGTGTGTGTAAAATGGATTGGTAAAACAAGAAGTGTGTGGATGAAAGCAAATTAAAACAATAGTTGTTTATTAGTCACAGAGTGACTTTGGTTGGTCCTCTTCTTCCCCTGATGCATCATCATGTCATGTCATACACACACAGGCACACACACGTCCTCCTCTCCTATTTCAGTGGCAATTATAAAACGTTTAACTATAAAAGGGAGAGAGGAGGACTGGAGAGGAGCAATTGGTGACCATCATCCTCTCGATGATGAACTTGTAGCGTTGCGTCCGTGTCTCCTCCACAAATTCTTCTCTTCCAATGCACAGTTCACAGACACACACACACAAGGCACAAGGCAGAGACAGAGGGAGATGTATTTGACCACTTGACTCCAATGTTTCTCATCAGCACCAAACTTCCACCACTGTAAATAGATAGACAATTACAAGGGTTTAAGTTTCAAACATACAGATATTTCTATATGCGGTCCGTAGTTTCATAACCCTTTCTCTACTACTACTACTCTTATCATTAGACTGTATTTAGTGGTCGGGGACTCTGTGCGTGTGTAAGTATGAGAGTAATCTAGAAGAGAGAGAGAGAGAGAAAATGGAGTTGGAGAACTTATTTTTACTGTCTGCTCCATTCCATTAGAACTAATAGATTGACTTATGTTTCAACACATGAAAGAATCTTTGTGTAGTCCCAAAAATTGATAACTTTACAAAATGAGAGTGAGTGAGACCGTGGAACTCTTGAACACACACACTACATCTCTCTTTCCAACACACACGACATATTGTGTTTGAACAAGTATACATATACCTCTGTATACTCACTAGTATGTGGCATGGAAGACAGAATTCATTTAATTGACCGCCTTTCAGAAAGAGCTCTCTATTCATGAGACCCACTCAAGAGCATCACACATTCTCTCTCTCTCTGTCTCTCTGCATAAATCCAAGTTTTGCCCACTTCTATTTATGTACGCCATGACTGGGAGTCCGTGGGTTTTTCTTATTTAATGTAGTTAGGGGACTAACAAGCCTATAATCCGTTTTTCTATTATTATTATTATTACTAAGTCCGTTTTCAGTCATGTGTACAATCCACACTGTGCATACGTGTAGATGAACTGTCATCATCATAATTTTCCCACAAGAGTTAGCCTCAATCTTATTTATGATGTGCAATGTATTTTTATTATAATTATCCCCGTGTGGAAACAGTCTGGGATGTCATGTCCTTAATTATGTATCCCCTCAACTTTGCTACAGGCTCATTTTTCATTTCTTTGCAAAAGTACCATCACGATTTTGTTAGTTAATTAAATAAGATGTAGATACAGTAGGTGGTCTCGAGAATATTAATCTTTGATTGGGAATGTGCTGTGGCTGAATTACACTCGATGTGAGTTAACAGTAGTTAGTTAAACAAATAGTATCTTCAACTGTCGTTCTTTTTATTTTAAAATTGCTCATCATCAACAAATTTTGTGGATGACAACGGTCATTTTCAAAAGCCTTGCTCCCTTTTGTCAAAAAATAAAATATAAAATAACTAGACAGTTGGATGGTGGATATTTATTGAACTTTTCATGGTTTCGACATAACATATAATATCTCTCTTTTTGTCTACGAATAATAAATTACCACACACATGCCTTGGAATGGAGTAGAGGAAAAATGATTTTTAAAAAATTTGAGATTCTGCAAATAAGACAAAACAATTGTCCCAACGCTGTAAGTTATCTTGTTTACTTTTCTGAATTATTTGAAACTGGGAGGAGAGGACAAAAGAGAGAGAGGAATTTGTCATACAACTCCTTCATCATCATCATCAATGTTTTGATTTAATGAGGCTGGCTTGTCACGAAAGGGTGACGAAGGACTCATAATATCTTTAGCCTAGTACTACTGTCACTGTTGAAACAAATTTTTGTCTTTACACTTACACTCCTCACATCTATACTTAGTTATACTGGCAATTAAATTTGCAATGTGACTCATATTCAACAAAATATTTATAAAATATTGTTTGCATTCTACTTAATTGTGATATTACGTAATCACACAGCAATCCACACTATTCTATACTAGGTGTGTTGTGTTTGCTGACATGAAATGATTTCTCTTGTAGTATTGCTATTTCTACAAAATATATTTTTCTATACTTAATATATTATATGGTCGTTTCGTGGACTCATCATCTAAAACCAACGCAATGAGAAGTTGAACAATAAAAATATGTTGAATGCTAGTCTCAGTCCATTCCAATCCTCCTCTACTGTTTTTCTTTTCCTTTTCAAAAACACAATAACTATAAACAACCACAGAAAAGAATGTAGACGAGGAGAGAAAAATTCTTCCTGTGGTTTTTATAAAGTGATTCCAACAGATGAATGACGACGGAAAATGAAAGAGAGAGAGAGAGAGTAATTTTAACTGCTAATTACTTTCGGACACGCTGCAACGCTTCTTCTTTTCTCTCCTTTTTTTGTCTACTGCCAAAAACTTGTGTTGGAGCTTCATATTAAATCTGCCTTTTTTACTCCTTCGTTTCGTTCAAACTGACATGAATGTACTCCATGGATACTTAAACGAGTAGTCAATGTCCTAGACAAAAAATTATAACTTACAGCTAACCATCTTTCAAGTATACAGTGTACACACATAAGTAAGTATATGATAGTCAGCTAATTAAATGGTCAGTCTTTCTCAAATGTAACATTTTCTCTCTCTAATTTGGACAGATGAGGGTCCACTGACTTGGATTTTCCGAAAATTGATTGTCACTCCGAGTTGTTTATTCTCATTATTATCCTGACAATCCTTTGCCGGTCTTTTTCTCCTCTGTTTTTTTGTTGAGAAACCTGGTTACTTTAATCAGAGGACAAATCTACACAAATGTAGTCCCAATAAAATGTGAACAACTTGGAGCAGTAATATTTTTTTTAAACAAATAAAAAAACTGTGTTGTACAATAGATGAAGGAGTAAAGTAGTAGCAAACCTTTTGAATTGAGTGAGATGTAAATTAGGATGGAGGAAAAGTGTTGGCGAGGCAGAAGCAGTTGTTCATTGTTTGCTCAATTTGGAGTGGGAGTTGAGGAGGGGAGAAACTGTAATAATATAATATAATGGAGAGTTTAGATTCTCTCTGATCAGCTTAGAAACTTTGTTTCATTGGAAGATGTGGACATATTTAAGGGATGCAAGTTTTTTTTGATTATTTGCTGTGTGTGGAGAGAAACTTTTCACAATTTTCTCTTCTGACTGTGTAGAATGTATGGAAGTGAACTCCACGTGTACACACACTGATAAAATATGTTGTTCACTGTGTTATCTCTCTCTCTCTCTGTGTATGTTTGGTGGTGTTTGAGATTGTTGGGGATCTCAAAATAAAAAAACAAAAATGGGTGAAGAGAGGGCTAGGAAAGAGATTCCTCTTGTGAGGAGGAATGAGTAAATACTGAAGACTGACTTGAGTTGAGTTGAGCTCTCAGTTTTGTCAAGGCGACAACAGTTTTTCCTACAACCCAAAAGTAGGGAGCAGAGAGAAGTTTTGGGGGTTGTTCTGTCTCTCTCTCTTTCTCTCTTTCTGGTGTGTGTACGTGTGTGTGTGGGAAAGATTTTCCTCCGTTCTACCCCCTCCCCTAAAACTATACCAAAAGTACAAAGATATAGACTTTCCCTCCTCCTCTCCTCTTACATACACACTTATGTGAGATGTGTGTAGCAAAGAGAGAGAGGAAGTTTTAATTCAGAGTTTTATGTAATATTCCGTCTCCCCTATTCTCCTCCTACAGCCTTCCCCCACAATATGTGAGAGTGTGTGTGTTTAATCTCGAGCTTGGGAAAAGAGCAGAATCATTCACTTGCTTGAAGGTCCCCCTTTTCTCTCTCACTCTGTACAATCCTCCTCTTTTTCTACACTTACACACACACGGAGGATCCTCTCCCTGTTTGCCTGGATATTTTATTCTGTTATGTACCTACTGAGTCAGTAGTACAGTCCTGACATTCGTCTTGATTCTCTCTCTCCCTTCCTCTATTTTTCCCTCCCCTCTCTCTTTCTGTTCAACATGGAAACTTGAACCACCTGTGTAGGGATACTACACATTACACACACACAATACCCAAATGATATAATGAGTAGAGCTTCGTACTCTTACACACAATCACACACTACACACACGCATACATAAAAAACCAAATTTACTGTGGTTTCGAGTTCCCTTTGCTCCTACCTCCAATACTTTATATATTGTATATTACACTATTTGAGCTACAGTGAGAACTGGGATCCACAAATTTGTGTACACACATACATTCACTCTCACACTCTCTGAGGTCGCCGTCTTGATTACGTTACATTGCACATTGGAGAAAAAGGTTTTTGTCCATACCGTACTTTGTATATATTTATGTATACAAGGGAGAGAGAGAGGGAAAGAATGGTCTCATGTTTACATCCTTAATCTGTCTTTGTGAGTCAGACTGGTTTTATTTGGAAGGTCAGGTAGTAAAAAGGAGGGTCGTTTCGTCGTCAGGTTGCATTCGCTGAGGAAAATAAAATACAATTCTCTCCCCCTGTACTATTATCATAAAATAAAAATAAGATAGTGTTTATGCATTCATTATATTTACTACGTATATATATATATATGTAAGAGAGAGAGAGAGAGTCCCCAGGACTCTAACCTTTGAACAATCAATCATGGGAGAGTCATGATCTCGATGAAGTACATTATGGATGAAAGTGTAAGGTTCAGACTTTTGTTTACTATATAGGACTGACATGGATACTAAGTACATATTACAGTTACTCCTCTCCCCAAATGAAAAATCATGAATGAAAAGAGTCAAGAGTCATAAATTCACGTCTCATAAGTTTTTGATTTAAGTCTGGATTGTTTAAAAGTCAGTGTTCACAAATTTATCTACCAAATTAATTTGCCGGCAAAGAGAATTGTTATTGAAGTAAAAATTGTGTGTGTTTGTGTGGGGAAAGTATTGGGAAATAATGAGAGGAGATGATGATGTTGTTTTTTTATGTTTCTTCGTGTGTACAGGGAGAAGTCAAAGGAACGAGAATTTGTGGCGGATTTTATTGCCCGGGTCTCAAATTCAAGTGGAGAGAGACTGGCAAATTGGCTACAACCAGAATCCTTTGTCGACCCTACAAAGTGTGAGGTGAGTGTGAAAGACGGAGGACAACAAAGGAAAATGAATTTAATGATTTGGAAAAATCCAGGTTCTCTCCATATTTTTCATTTCTTGGAATTGACAAAGACAAAGGAGAGAAAAGGGTTATAAAAACCAGTCGTGTCTAAAGGAAGGACTCAAGTCATAATGTAAAACTCTGTTGTTGTCTCATTAAATATTGTAGGTCGTAACTTCCAAGGATCCAATAAAAAGAGGGAAACCCACAGTCATCGTGATTGTTACCCGGGACCAGTATGGAGAACCTGTAGTGGCTCAAAATCTTGTGGTGGGTATCAATTTTTAATTGATTTAGTTTTAATATGAGATTTAAATGATTGTATTATATATCTTTCCAGGTTGAATTAAAAGCAATTCCTCACATGACGTCTGAACAACCATTTGTTCGTTCATCTCATATCTCCTCCTCCTCTACCACTGGATTGTACAAAGTTCTTCCAGGCCTGGATGCTGATCATCTGGAAATTCCATTTCAAATCACTATCAAAGACAAGATGCGTTACCATGCCGTCACCATGATGAAAGTAAAACAACACACTTCTTTTTTATGATAAGACAATTATTAAACTGACTCAAGTTTTCCTCATCTTCACTGCATATCTGTGAAACCACAACAAACAGCTTTATTCTTTTAACACAGATCCATTTTATCTGAATGTGTGTGTCTCCTCCCCCCAAAAAATTCCTGGCACCATTCATGATATGGACACAGATAGTGTGGACATTTTATAAATGAAGAGAGTGTGTGTGTGCATGTCGTTCCCTAGACTGACGACAACAAGTTTTATCTATTTTCTGCTGGAAAGATTCGTTTCGTTTCGTAGTTTACAAGTTTACAGTACCTGTCTCACAATAATTAAGTTAGACGTGGGACAGAGTCTCATCGTATTGAGTATCGGCGTCGTCTTGCAGAAAATTGAGTCGTCATAATGTAGTAAAGTATATTTTGAAGGAGTAGGAGTAAAATTTATGACAATTTTCTCTCATCATAAATAAAATACAGTAGAGACATGTGGATGAAAAGTCGTGGACAGAATAATGTCAAGAAAAATTAAATAGGTTAAGGTTAAGATCATATTTCAAGGTGTCCCCGCACTCCGAACAAACTTCATATTCACTCTCTTGGCAATTGTTCAACTTTTTGAATAGTTAAAAAATCACATTCGACTTTTCTTCCTCCCCATTTTATTTTTATAATCGGGATGACGCGAGTCGAATTCTCAAATTTCTCTATCGGGATGAGTAAGAGCAGGTGTGACAAGGGTGACATATGACTGTGTGTACATACGCGTTTGTTTTTAATGATTATTTTTTTAATGACAATTAAAGGAATACGAGAATTATTCATTTGAAGAATTGAGTAAGTAACATTCTACCATTCCTTCCATTAATACCGGATAGATTATGTAAATTGAACAAATGAGTCATAGTGGAGAGATGAATGTTTCTTTTGTCTAAAAAATTTCAGGATTTTTACAACCAGCCGTTCGACGAGCTTCCGAGTCTATGTTGATAAGGCAAAATAATAAGGTAAAGCAATAATTATCCGACTGCCGTTTAAACCATTAAAAATGTGAGTTGAATAAAACTTTGGATAATTTTCTGTACAGTTGGGTCATGCCGGGTGCACTTATACAGCCACCTGGACCCCGGCTGGGTCAGGTCTTTACTACCTGGCATTGTCAATTGATGGGTACACAATCCCACAAGTGAGTAGTGTCCAAGTGGAGGAGGCCCCGGATGGTTCCACCTTGTCCATGCAACCGAAAAGGCAAGAGGACAATTTGGAAGCTCTGGAGTCTCACACGGGGAAAATGAGAAGATTCAAAGCGACTGACTCTGCAGGTCTCCGGATCCGGTCTCATCCTTCTTTACAAAGTGAACAAATTGGTCGACTCCCTATCCATGGAGTTATACGTTTTACCTTGGAAGGTCAGGCTTCTTCTCATTTGAGGACTAGTGAAAGTAGTGAAATCTATTTTTTAAAAATAATTTGAAACCCTGTTTTGTTTACAGTGCACAATGATGACGGGATCTGGGTGAAACTGAATGACCCGTCAGTGAAAGCATTCTGTGATAGTTTGGCTCAAACAAAAACTTTGAGGACGGAAGGTTGGTGTCTCCAGTACAATCAACATTTGGGGAAAACTTTATTATTCCCTGTTGAAGGTCCTAAACAACTCCCTGATCTTGGTCATGGAAAAGGTCATACTTTCCGCAAGATGACAGAATCATCCCTTGCAAATGCTGACAAAAGTTCAAAAGCTCTGCGACTCAACGGAAGTCCTGGGTTGTATCAAGTTGTCAATTGTGGAGTGTCTGGACACAATATTCGTTCAAGACCTTCCCTCCGGTCCCCTTCTGTAGGGATTTTTGCAATGGGAATGAAATTTTACTCAGTAGACGAGAAAATTAATAGTGATGGTCTTTGGGTCAAATTGGATCATGTGAGTCAACAAAAATACTGTTTGGGTGGGAGACAGCTGGGTTCTGCTGCAGAAGGGGAAGCTTGGTCATTGGCAGTAGGGAAAGGTGAAGTTGTTCATCTTCGAATCCATGACACTTCAAGTAAAGTCAAGAAAGGCTTTGATTTCTCTGTGGCTTCTCCGAATCCTCAGTCAGTCTACGATAATGTTTCACCACCAGCCGCATTCAATTCTGAATTAAAATCAAATGACGATGTGGAGACGATCGAAAGTGTGGAAGGAGACCAATTTCTGACGACCACAGACGATTTTGGTAGTGACGAATGGCCAAAATCATTCCCAATGCAAAGTACAGTGTCGTCATCATCACAAGGAGAGAAAATGTCATTTGAAAAGAATGAAGATTTTGAGAGGAGTAGTTCAAAAGGGAGTAGTAGATCATCATCAAAATCCTCAAGTTTCAGTGCACTTCAAAAATGGCTCCAGTTGGGCTCTTCAGCCCCTGACCCTTCAACAAATGAGAAGACTACAAACACTTCGGGTGTCAACAGTTCATCTTTTGGTTCTACTGAAATGTCCCGGTCACTAGTGAAGGAACGAGTAAGTGCTCTGACATGTGAGAAGGGCAAGTCTGTATCTTCGGCAACTCAAACTTCACCACCAGAAGAGCTGTCCATTCCACTCCCTGGACAATTTAATATTGGTTCTGCAGGCTCTGGACTTGGATTGGCCAATTTGCCATCAAACACTTCCAAAGCATCACCCAAAACTGAGAGGAAACATAAGGGAAGTTCTTGTCGACCCCGTTCAACTCGTCGGAGTGAGAGAGAGAAGGAGAGGTCCAAGAGTCCACAAAAACTGAGTGACATCCCATCCCTCTCACGTCTTCCAGTAAAGTCCGCCGTGGGACCAGGTCAAGCTCAAAGTGTGAGAGCAGTATTTGGAGCAGTCCTGTGGAATGCTGGAGTAGTCCATGATGCCATGGCATGTTCAAGTTACCTCCGTTTCCGGAAACATGTAACAGTCAACCAGTCACCATCGAAAGAGTCCAAAACCCCGACTCTCATCGATGAGGATGAATTACTGACTGCCATTCTCAACCAGTCAAAAAGTCAGTCGACGACGAATGAGGGGAATGACCCACCCGCCAGTACAACTGTCAACAATTCAAATTCCGAACCAGTCTCAATGACAAGTGAAGAAATTCTTGTCCCTTCTGTTGTGGAACAGTCTCCAGTTGTCCTTCGGAAAAAACAACAAAATCCTGACTCCCCTGCCAAGACTAGACAACAACAGAAACAACAACGACATTCTGTTGAAGTCACGTCCGCTGCCTGGTATCTGAAAGAAAATCCACAACTCAAAATTGAAGAATTTGACATCAAAACACTTTGTCCAGATATTAGTGCCGTCAGTGGAACAACAACAGGAACAAGTACTGAAGGGACTCTAATTTCTCAGAGTCCCAAACATGGTCCAACCCAGTCAGACCCTAAAGGAGAAGACGAGTCGGAAGATCAAAATGAATTTCCTCCAGCCATGGCAGCCCTTGAAAAGATTTGGAATTTTGTGAAGGAAGCTTGTACTGAAGTCATTTTCAAAGAGACAATGTCGAGAGGAGGAGGAGGAGGTGGGTCAATTGATGTCAAAAGTACACCAGTCAAAATGAGAAAAGATAAAAAATCCTCCTCTTCTTCTTGTAGTGCAGACTCAAAATTAAAATTGAAAAAGGAGAGACCAAGACAATTACAGTCAATCTCAATTGGTCGAAATTTTCTTCAAGAGACGGAAGAGAATCGAGAATTTTTGGAAGAGATGCAACAATGTGAAATGTGTCAAGTACGATTTCCAAGGAAAGGGAAAACAAGAAATGTTCATTTTGGTCTGTCCATGATGTGTGAGACTTGTGTTGGGAGTGAACGTCATTTGAAAATGAAGAAACAGCAAAGTTCATTTAATAAATTCCCTTCGTCGTGTCCATCCTCATCTTCTGGAGCTGGAGGAGTCATTTTCTCTAGTTCTGGTGGTTCTGGTGGACTGATTGACAGTGGGAGTCTGGTCAAGTATTTGTCCCCAACGACGGAACTGTCTCAACCTCACTCCACAATCATGAATAATGCTAATTTCCTTCTTCAAATGATTAATACTGTGGGGGAGAGCCATCCTCAACAATCAACAAACATTTCATCCATCATTCCACTTAAAAATACTTTCAATTGTTACACGGCCCTCGGTATCACTGAGAATCAAATTATGGAAGAGGAAGGGAATCTCTATTATGATGAAAATCATTCTCCGGATGGGAAAAATTCGGATAATGGGATTCATCGGGAAATTCAGTCACCCTCCACTGCTCCTTTCCACTCAAATACTGAATTTAGTCTCAAAAAATTGGAAGCTATGGGCTCGAGACGAAGGAAGATTAGTAATGGAGATCCAAATCCTCGTAAGTATTTACATAATTAGATTTTACTATTATCAGAGAAGAAATAATTAATCCAAAATGATTATTTTCTTGGAACAGCGGATGAAACTGGATTTACTCTACTCAATCATCCTTCAGCTCCTCTTCAGGTATATATGTGCTTACCTATTAAGCATAGGCTGAAGCTGGTTATTCAGTGAGAGGTTCAATCAAATATGAGAGGAGAAATGACATAGAGTGTCATTTGGAGGGACTAATGGCAGTTCAAAAATACGATAGTTGAGTAATTACAGATCGATTTAGTTAAATAGTGTAGCGTTGTTATTGTATTCAATCGTACAACAGTATCAACATGAATGGGTTGGCGAAACAACTGGAGCTCGATTTTGTAAGTTTTTATCATTGTAATTTCGTTTTCTATTG
>WJFB01002595.1:0-18153 GCA_009870185.1 Pygmarrhopalites habei
ATAACCCTACTTATTTTTAGAACCCAAATGCTGAGGGCATTTTGTTCCTTAGACTTTTCTGCTGGACTCATTTAAACGACCTACATTACATATGTAGCGTAGGACGTTTAGAAGGGAAAAAATTCTACATATGTGACCATTAACATATGTAGAATATGTCGTTTGTACAGAGTCTTAGTTTACTTTGGATTGTGAGGAGAGTTTGAGTTGTCTGAATTTTCAAACATCCTCATAAAATCCTAATGAAACAAAACTATCAGTGAAACTAAACTAAGGTGTGTGTGTGTGTGTTTATCATCGCTTATCCTTCATTTTGGGACGAAAGAGAGGGGTGTCTCATCCTTCCAACACTTTTACAATGTGTAGAACTATGTGTGTGTTGTTGAGTATATTTTTAATGTTTTCTATCTCCTAAATTCAATAAATAAAAATCTATATCTATATCAGGAATTTCACATTGTTTGCTTGTGTGGGGCTGTGAGTCCAATGAGTTACAATGGACAAGTTGCGCATGCATAATAATATTAAATATCCATACACCATTGTCTACCATGTCCATGTCATATTCCTTTGACATGGTATGGACTGGAAGGGAAGGTTGACAAACTGTATAATATATGGGCACTATGTTATTGGTCCATGTGCTCACACTTTACCATGAAAATGAAACGACAAGTCGTGTCTATTCCATGATGTACAGACACAGCCAGAGAGAGAGAGAGAAACGGGTTCTCAACTTTGTGTGTGTGTGCGGGAGGAAGGAATGGGACAAGGAGTAGGAGGAGAATGAAGGAAAAAAGAGAGAGGACAAGTTGAAGAATATATGAGAATTGTTGTTGGTCCCTTGAAAATGTCAACTCAAGTATGACGAGCTGAGTTGGTCGCTGACTGTGAGAGTCACAACAGAGGGAAGGAAGACAGAAAAAAGGGAAGAAGGGACTCAAGAGTATTATCACAGACACAGTTCCTTCCCTTCCAGCTTTAAGCTGGGAACAAATTAAAGTTCAAGCGTCAGTCAGTCACACACAGACACACAGAAATGTCCATGTGTGTAGGTACTAGAACGTGCATGTATAATGATGCATTATCCAATACTAAATGAAAATGGAAAGACCCTCCTGAGCCCATAGTCTTGTAATCTATATATTTTTGTCTCTCTCTCCCTCTCTCTATTATGCCTGCCATTAAGCTAAGAAGAATATATTGTGCAGACATGAGAAAGGAAGACACACACACACATCCAAATCGACTCTATCATCATCAAGAGCTAACCTTTCGAAGGGAAACTTTGGACAAGACAGGGAAAAGACATGGGGACACACACAAGTAAATACAAAGGACGGAGAGAGAGAGCCTCCCAACAACAATCATAATTGTGCTGTGTGTGTGTGGTTACTGTTGCTGTTGATGGAACTTTTTTGCATTAATAATACACTAAATTACATACTATTATTACTCGGCTGAGTGTACTAGTGTACAGTCGTGTGTGTGTGTGGGCTGGAGGATTCCATGGGCTGTTGTTGGAAACCAAAGGACAAGCACACAAACATGCATTAAATAGGGGTATTTCTCTCTCTGTTTTTCCTCTTCTTATCATACTAATTGCCCCTTACAGTTTTCGCCATTTGGGTCCTCCTGCATGTAAATAGATAGGAGAGTGCAGAGTGTGAGGAAAACCTTCACAATTGTCCAACTCCCTTCTCCTCTGCATGACATGACATGTACAGATGAGTATTTTGTGTGCTAAAAAAAGATGGAAGGAAAAGATGACAGGATTTCAATTTCATGTTGTTTCGCTCTATTTGAATATTACTATTATTGTTGTGTGTGGAATTTTAGGGGGATTTCTGTGTCAATCGGAACATTTGTGTCGTGTATCATGTGAACTAATATTTATTTTCAATTTAAAACATGATTCTCCGCACTAATTCAATATCCCGAGAATTTCTCTCTCTCTCTGAACCAACTCGTGATTACAGACTGGCCATAGTAATCAAGTTTAAAGGTCACGAGTGTGGAGCGAGTGAATGATAAACAAAATGCAAGGCATCAGCATCACTCAGTTTACAGTAAAGTACTGTACTCGTCGATCATCTCGTATGGTAGAGAGTCTCTTGCTTCATCAAAAATCTGAGCCACACTGTAGCACTCAGCCCCACCACCGCGCTATTTACTATTAAGAGAGAGAGAAGGAGAGAGAGAGATTAAATAATTTTTAATTCCCAATCAAATTTCACTTCCAACATTCCACTCTCCTCATACAAAACTGTCACTGTCCCTGTGTAAACATACCCAATGAGATGTGATGGGAGTAAAAACGTATTTAGTTTTAGTATCTCTCTCCACTGAATTATCTCATCAACCACACACACATGTGTGTGCTAGTATGTACCATGTGTGTTTACAGAAGAGTACACGTGTGTGTGTGTTGTGGCGTCTTGTGAGATGGCGAATGTTGAAATTCAAAATATTTTGGAAAAAATACAAGAAGGAAAGGATACTGTCTTTAGTTAGTGAATACACACTGGAAATTTTCGATCTACTTTCAAACTGAATGATTTGGAGTTCTCAAAGATCACTATTTGAATCCATACTCTCTCTCTCTCTCTTTGACATATACCTTTAAGATGTGTGTGTACATGTGTGTGTGTGTAAAGGTTCTCTCTCTCTCTGTTAGTCACAGTAACATTACTCTCTGCCTCCGTAAAAAAACAGTAACATGCTGTAAGTATTAGAGGAACAAGAATGCAAGCAATTTTATTTATTACTGCCGATAAGGTTTTTTTTTCTCTTTCAGCCTTTTAAAACGACCACGGATGAGTATTTCAACACGAAAATTAATGTCCATTCCAGCATACATACAAGAAGTTTAGTGTACAGGCCAAGTGAGTAGTACTGTTTTTGTACAGTACAATATATTGAAGGGAAAGAAATCCTGTAGAGTAAATGCGTATATATATATATACCTTATATATATGTATATGGGAGTCATAATTATAATACGTACATATTTTTACAAGGGGTTCTTCTCTCTCCTTCTCACTGGACATACTGTACAACTACACAAGTGTGTGTGTGAGGGTAAAGCACAATCAATAAACAACATGAGGACCATACCATAACACACACACAAACACTAGATGTATGTAGGTACTCCTATATATGTGCAAACACACACAGTACAAAGGAAGGGAGGGGGGAGAAGACGAGAGACCCATTTTGGTGTGTACCTGGTAGTGTTTACGACAATATCATTTAGTGAAATTGTTGACCACGAGCTTTTTATTGTCTTTTACGATCTTTTAGGCCAGTTCGCATCATAAATGATGAAGGGAAAAAGTGGGGAGACTCTTTTTCATATTATTACCACGTCTCTCTCTCCCTCTCTCTCTTTTTCTGTTATGTCTCTCTCTCTCTGTGTCTCCCATTTCGAGTACTGACTGATATACACTTAAACTGACTTAAAGTATAACAATAATGTTATTACCTATATAACACTATCTCGATAATAATATGTACCTGGACATGTACAAACAAAACAAAAATACACACACAACACTCAACACACACAGGAATAACCAAGACTTGTACATGTATGTTGTACAAGTGTACAAGTGAAGAAGAGGAGAAATGATATGAAGAAGAAGGACTTGAACCTTTATTAGAGTTTTTACATTATTATTTTTGGTCTGCTAGCCAAATGTGTACCTCCTCCTCCTTCTCTCTCTCTCTCTCTCCAAATCTCACCTAGATGTTGTGTAAGATTTCAAGACGTTCCAAAATATAAAATATGTTGTGTGTTTTAACTTCCAAGACCCCTATGACTGACGATGAGAGAGACTCAAAGAAAAGGAGAGCATCAAAAAAAGTTTTTGGTTTAATAACTGCTAGAGAGCTAAATTACTACTACACTATACTACAATATTCATAATTTATTATGACGAGTCGCATAGACAGATGAATGGATGATGGTGTAATGTGATTTTTTTAAAAATGAGAATTAAGCCACTTCTCCCAATACATAGCACAACACACACACACAGCACAACTATTATCATTAAACTCTGTTCGTTTGATACGATCCCTTTATTAGTTTGTTATTTTCATAATATTACTGGGGCTGATAATGAGTCTGGACAGTACAACGTTGGACATGTACAAAACACACTTGTGAAATATTTTTCAATTTTTGAATGCCATCCTTCTGTATTCCAACACACCATATTAACATGTGGCCCTTTTCCTTGGTGAATATCACGACCATGATGAGGGTCAGTCTTTCTCCCTATCTCTGCCTCTCTGCCCCTCGTACACACTGTACATGGTACACATCAAATTTCATCAGATCATTCCAATCCAGTACATTTGTAATAAATAAAAATACATCAAATGGACTCCCTCCCCTCTCTCGTCTTTCTACTCTCTTTCATTCCATGCGTGTGTGTATTTGTACATTCAACATCACCAAATCCACAATTCATTTCCCACTGAGAAACAAGTTAAAAGACAACACAGTATCATCATTTCCATCCAATGATACAACAAACAACAGCGAGTGCATGTGAATGTATCCAAAGTATTGAAATGTGCATCTTAATTCTCAGTCTTCTATTGTACTACGTACATATTAATGGTCCTAGTTTGATGAGTCTTATTTCTGATCCCGACAAGAGAGAGAGAGAGAAAAGTAAATTGTGAAAAAAAATCCTTGATCTTGATACTCCTGTTCTTCTTCATTGTTCTTAGTATCGATTCGTGTCTCAAACTTGCTTCGACCTGTAAACGAAATTAATATGATTTCTCTCTCTCGCTTTATTTTACATTAAATTATTATTTCAGTAGAGTATAACTCCACTGTTTGAGACTAAGACTGTTTGAGTATGAATGGAAACTACAAATTAGACTACCAAACACACACACGCACACTCAAGGGAATAAGAACGAAACTTATTAGAGTACACAATGTACAATACAATTAATATTTGTCTCATAAAGTTCTCCTTTAATTGTCTCACTTCTCAAGTTTGTCAAAAGTGTAATCCTACCTTACTTGTGTGTACATTGTACATCATACAAATGTACGTGTGAGTGTGTTTGTGTGGGTAGGTAAGTAATATGAAAAATAAATTTTTGTCTCGTTCAGTAAAATGAGAACGGATTGTTGACGTTGACAGGGAGGTTCACACACGCATACACACACAAGTTGTCGTCTCTGCACTCATCCTGACATGCTGAGATGGTGTTGGAGAGAGAGAGAGAAGAGTTATCAATGTCAGGAAATGTTATTGTCTATTTGTTATTGACGATAGAAGGAAGGACAAGTCAGAGAGGAGGAGGAGGAGGCCAGAAGACAAGAGCAATGGATTGGTAATCACAACTTAATATTCTCTTCATCATCCTTGCTTCATTCAACGTTCCACATTACCCAATAATTTTTATTGCAGTGCATTCAGTTGCATATAAAACAGCATATTATAATCCACCACTACATCCACAATACATATCTGCATTAGATATTATTATAATCTGGCGAGCGATGTGATGGTGGTTGACAGAGAGAGAGAGAGAAAGAGAGAGAGAGAAGTGAAGAACAACTTTAAAAACTAAAACAGGATATGGCAAATTACTAAAGCTACATAAGTTAACTGATTTATTTCCATGATCTCATCCCCTCCTTCCCTTCTCCTCCATTATATACACAATATATGATGATGATCCTTTCTGTTACTTGCGGTTGACATGACAGTCAGTCACAACTCAATGCAATGTGTGTAGACTGTAGTGTAGTGTGTAAAGAGAAAATATTCCATACAAAAAAATCTTTTTGAGTAAAAGTCGAACAGGTTTTTGTGACAACACTGTCACAGCCAAGTATGAATGTATTGTAATAATGCAATGATTGTATTATGGGATACCTTCTTTGATTATGAACTCTGTTGTAGTGAGTAAGTACATTTAATACAGAACAAGTTGATTGGCTCTCAAACATCCTTTTCTTTCTCTCGTCTTTCATCGTCCACGTCAGTCCACGAGAATCCTCAGTTGTGTGAAGAAATACAATTTGAGAACAAGGCAGTCACACTATCGTCCTTTATTATTATTGTAAGCTTATTCAACATAAGATAAGCTGCAAGCTACGTATGTCGCACTATTTATTGGCCGTGATGTGCGAGGCACGGAGGTTCCTCAGGAAAGTGTGTGGTTAAATATCATGGAGGGAATACATGACAAACAAGTAGGGCCACTGCAGGACGACGGTTCTGTAAACAAAAACAAGACGAAATTAAATAATGACTGTACACATAATATACTACCTAGTCCATCTTCTTGTGTCCCTTCAAATAAGTACTTATAACCATCCCCACACAAAAACACACATGTACACACACACACATTAAAATGACACAACGAGTGGAGAGTGTAACCTGTCATTATCCCATAGGCAACTATAATAATCCTCCGTTGATTTTCATGAAAGTGATGAGTGCCTGCCTGCCTGTCTGGTTAAGGGGTGGGAGAGAGGGTTACATATGAGTGAGAGTGTGTGTGTGTGTGCCAACATTACATGTCGGCAAGGATTTGAGGCAATGTCAAATGCAAAACTTTGGGCTTGTGGTGGTGTGGCGAGATGGATTTGTGAGAGTCAATAAGCACACACACGGAGAGAGTAGAATAGAGAGGGAGAGAAATATGACGAAAATGGTTGATATTTCTCACTTGAAATAATGGAGTTTTTCAAATCCTACAATTAAAATTCCAAAAATGGACTGTTTCAAAAAAAATATTTTTAGTGCTTTATGCATTTAATCCCATATTCACTTACCATGTGTGTGTGTGTGTGATGGAGAGTCAATTTTTGACGACCGTGACGAACCGACTAGACAACTTTGATACTTTGACGTTCATAATTTAGCCCCTTAATTTAGTGTTTTCAGTCAATTTTGAAACGGGACTGATAACATGATGATGGTATAACTCTTTCTCTCTCTCTCTCGAGTGTGTGTGTGTGTACATATACGTACGTACGTGTAAGCTTGTGATAAACTTTTGTGTGATGGAGTAGTCGTCAACCGTACCAGAGAGTTGACAGGACAATTAACCCGTACTGTTCAGGTATTATTATCCTTGAGTTCTGTGTGTCTTGTTTTTTTGTGGAGCATTGAACTACCTCCTGTAAAATAACCAGGATATTTGTATAGCTGGATAAAATGCATAAAACTGTTGACTCAACAGTGTTGAGATTCAAATTTCCCCTTGTACTACATGTGGAGTGCGAAATTAATTTTAAACCAATAGATCTGCTTTGAATTTATTTCTCTGTCACTAGCTTTCTACCTTCCACGATGCTCTATGTATTTTTGAGTAATTTTGAAAATAAAAAGAGTCCAGGTGGTACACAAAAAATTTAAAGGAATATTTTCTGTCTCACTATTTACAATTCACAGTCTGCTCTTTTCTATGTATGTACTTCCCTCTCTCCTGTTTGCCTACACGTCTGGTTCCAACGGTGTATTTATGGATGTGTGATTTTTTCCGATATATATATACACATTTCGTTTATATATTCAAACAAATACAGGCTCAACAACAATGATGTTTGTCAATATTTCCCAGTTGAGATCATCCTGTAATAAAAAATGAAAATAGAAGGAAAACCTAATTTCCCCGTCATTTCTAAAACTATTTCGATACATAAACAAATTTTCCTTTAGTGGAGACTGTACGCAATAAGTTTAGAGCAATGTTTGTTCAAAAATGAATTTCCTTTTTCAAGTTTTCCTATTTTGACTCCAAGAAGAGTCAAAAGGGAGTCGGGTATTGTGAGGCATGTCCAATTTCACCCATATGAATAGGAATAAAAGTGGTTTGTGTGTGATATTTCACAGTCAGACTGATGTGGAGGGTTCTTTGATCCTAAAATTACACAGCTGTTTCAACTTTGGGATATTAGTCTCATTATCCGGAAGATTTCTGTACTACCGCGTGTGTCTGTCTGTTGATGAATCTGTTAGTCTGTAGATGCAATGAACAAGTCAAGTTGAAATTACGGTGATTAATTTTAAAAATTTCAACCGACACACACACACACTCAGTTTCATCATTGACGATGTGGAGAGAAGTGTACATGGACAAAGTGTGGATGCGATGGAATGAGACGAAAAGAGAGTGTGTGTGTGTGTGTGTGTGTGTAGGGACTGGATGCTGGAAGAGGAGAGAAGAGGCAAGACAGAGATTGAGAGGAATATGATGAAGAAGAACCGCCGCTGCCGCCGCCAAAGTCACATCCATGGTTACCACTTTTGCAAGTTCAGACCAAGACGAAGAAGAGGAGGAGGAGGAAGACTAAGAGAGTTAAATTGTCTTGTTCTGCTTCTGGCACAGACTTGTACGGCTCACCCTCTATTACTACCATTTCACTCCACACTTTCCTCCCGAGTTGAAACTACTACTACTTAGACTGGAGTCTCAAAACCAAAGTTTTTAGTTCTATTAGTTGGGAAACTGAAGACATTCACAGATGAAGAAGAAGAGAGAAAATACGTCATTATCCTTGTCGTCTCTCTTTCTCTCCTCCCTCAAAATTGAAACGTAACATTTAATTTGGGCTCTCAAGTCTCAAAGATATGGATGCAGTCATAATTATTATATATAGGTTTCCATATTTCCTCCTCCTCTTCTTCTTCTTCCCTTTTCCTTGATGCATTTAGTTTTCCCAGTCAGTCATACTCTTTGTTTCATTGCTAACTCTCTTATTCTATACCATGAATTTACTTTCCCTTTTGTCCCTCTTCCTCCTCCTCCTCCTCCTTGTCAACTTTAGTTCCGAGATGATGATTACATGGCTGTTTTAACACTCGAATTTCTCGTGGAATAATAAAATTACACGTTATGTGCTGTAAATACTTGAGGCACTCCTTCTCTCGCTTCAATTTGGTTCCCTTTGACCCTCAGAGTCTGACATGGAGTGTTGGACAGAATTTTGTAAATTTTGAATTTAAAATTAGTTGTGTAGAATATGTATATGGTTGATGTGTTGTGTGTGTGAAATGTTTTTCACAGAAAGTGATGCTGTTTATGATGGCCCAAACTATAATTAAATAATTGGTCAAATAATATTGAGTCATTTAGAGAAGAGAGAGAACAAAGCTCGACATTTATAATTCGGACGAACACATTCGTTTCATCACATTGCACCTGTCACTCACTCCTCCTCGCATATTGTAAGAATGAATGGGAGTAGAGGAGAAGTGACAGAGGAGTAACTAGAGTAGTAGTTAGGTAATTAATATGGATGTAGATTATGATTATAAAGATGATTTTATCACCTCAGCCGTCATTATTAATTTGCATCATGATATAAGCTCCATTCATTTTCCAAACACTACATTTTTATTTTACACCCCACTTGAAAGAGGACACATACGATGATGAGGATAAGGAAGAAGAGGGGATGAGGAGGATGAAAAACATGTCTGCACCGTCTGTCTGTGCTTGTCTTCAGCACCGAACATGATAATGTTTTATGGTTAATAATACAGGGCAATATTTTAACTAATGTGCACATTAAAATGAGAAATCGTGAATGGTTCTTCTGAACGACGTGACAGGTAAATCTTGTCCAATAAATTAAAAAATAGTTTTCTACCTCTCACTCTCTCCACACACACACTCACACACACTCTCTCATTCTTTCACGTGTAAAAAACTTACGGGGATCAATCCTCTTTAGCTCTTCTTTTGCTAGGAGTCAGCAAATGCTGACTTAAATTGCAAATAGTCCTACGGAATGCCCAGGTCTTGGATCCCATTATCAAGAGATGTATCGGAGGAGGAGAAACAGGTGCAATATTTTTGCGTACTCTTCGTCTGTCTCACAGACACAGAGAGAAAGACTGAGAGACTTCTCCTTACCTGTTTAGCTCGTTTCATCTCTCCGCACAAATTTTCTTTGGAGGAGATAGACTTGGAGGAGGATGCAGGATGGACGGCTTACAAAATTTAATAATTCTACTACTACAAAGTTTGATGAATTTGTTGTTGTGTTGGGCTCTGTTCAATAAAATGGATTACACCTCCCGGCCATGACTCTGTCTCGGAAAATCCTAATATTTTTCTTGATAATATTTGAAATGCTGTAGATTTTCTATGGGAAGCTCCTCTCCCTGTGTGTGTTCTTGTGTGTTGGAAGGAGTTATATGGAGGAAGGAAGAGGAGGGGGATGTATAAAAGGAAAATCAATAGAAGCTCTGGATACGGAAGGAAATGGGTGAAGAATATGAAGAGAGAACAAATGAGAGGAAACATGGTCGTCATCCTCCGCATCGTCGAATTACATTCAAATGAATGAATTAGTCTCTCCTTCTGTCCACATGCAGACGGCAATATTATGCAAAAGAGGCCCACCAAAATTTCCTGCGGGAACCCTCCACACACACGTACATACTATATACGTCTATATACGTGTGTGTACACTCAACGTTCGATCTTCATTGGATTTTTCCACGTTGGACATACCAACCGTCATCTTCTTTTGCCAACTGTATGTAAAATTTTGAGCAAAAACGAATGTTCTCAAGTTATGAATATAGTGAAGGTACACACATTCATCTTTTTGGAGGTGGTTGTGGGTTAGACTCGGACTTTAAAGGTTTCTGAAATTTGAAACCAGGACCACACGGAGACCGTCATAAGAAGGTAATAAATATACATAGGGGTACTCTGATAATAAGAATCAATACAAAAGTTTGTGTAGTTACAAAGCAAATCTCTCTTTCTCTCTTTTTCTCTCTCTTGGAAAATTGACTCGTTCCCAAGATTCCATTTAATTGATTCTTTTTCTCAGCCATCATTTATCTACCATTTGTGTGATTATTCGGGGGGATTGAGAACGATGAACTAGAAAAAAATTATGGACCCATGGACCTTGGACAAAATGTTGATACTGCTAAGAATTTTCCCTCTGATCCAACATTAATATTACGTATGCCTGCATCAGAATGGGGAATTATTAATATAAAATATTGATTCCCATGTATTTTTACATGACTCAATAACTTGATTCTTTTTCTCTTTCCATTCTGTTCCCTCGTCTTGTGTTCAGTTGGCTGCACAAAAGTTTTATTGGCTATAAAAAGGTCGGAGGGAGAGAGAGAGAGGGAGAAAAAAAATCATAAAAACATAACTTGTACAAGGCTTATCGCATCTCTTATTATGTGAGATACGACTCAACACTTGATGGCATTAAACTCATTTCAGTTGAACATTAGTTATACAAAGTCAATATTTTTCTTTTACGTCAATCTCCCAGACTCAAAACAAAACCTAAGAGAAAGAATGTAGTGTGTGAGTTCAGTCAAAAAATGTATGTAGTCGTTTGCCATTTTTTTGGTGTATTGAATTATCTTTGATTCCATCTATCATTTCTACTATTTGTATGACTGGAAGGGGAAGACTTGAAGGGTCTCCAGTCTCGGATTCAATATTGTAGAAATGGCCCTTATTGATTGAAACCAGACTGTCCAGCCTATAGAATGAACAAGGGAATAAAACACACACACAAATGCAGTCTACGTCCCACATTAAGAGGAACCATTAAAAGACCCTTGATTAAAATTTATACATGTACACATTTACTTAATGCAAAAGGAATAGCTATACAAAACTTATCAAGTACAGGATTATACGTTTGGTCAATCTTTCAAACAGGAGGAACATTGACTTGGCTTCTAGACACACATAGAAGAGAGAGAGAGTCAATGTGATCAGGAGAACAATAAAGTACCTAGTTAAATGCTTTCACTTGATGGATTTGATTAAGTATTACTGCAAAAATGCATTGGCTTATATTGCAAGAGGAGGTGGGTAAAATTCCTCTTCGAGTAACACTCTCACTCATCATAAGGCTACCCCATTAAAACAGCCCTTCATCTTATCTCGTCCCCCCTTCCTATCTTTTTATATATCATTATTATTTGAATATGTAAAAAATCCCTTCATTCTTACGTCCACGCCTGATGAAGTCCAATCTACCTGGACAACAACTACAGCAGTAGGTAGTAAAATGTGAGGCTTTTTGATTTTTATTCATTTTTTTCACTACACACGTAAGAAGTATATCTGTGTGTATCACACACACAACACAGTGGCCGGATATAAAGACCCTCTTACATGTGGATTGTGAAGTATGTACCATCAAAAAACACGATACAAATTTCTTAATACCTCCGAGATACCTTGTGTGCGTATCCTAAGAGAGAGAGAGGAGAGAGAGCGAAATTGTGTCTTTGTGTGTAAAAAAGATAAGTCATCCAAAGCAGAGGGTTGTGTGTGTGTGTGTGGAATATAAGTTGATGTTCCCAGCAGCTCTTTTCATGTGTGGGGCTGGGGTCGATAGGAAAAAAGTTAAAATCTAGAAGATGTAATAAAAGTCAAAAAATCTCACAAAACTTTGCACTCTGTCTTAAACTAGGACTACATGCATTGGTGGTCTCTATAGTTTTGTGTCTATCTGTGTACTGTAGTACACTGTATGACAGACAAAGTTTGAAATTTTGAAAAATACAAAAACCTCGGCCTATCCGTGTGTGTAGTGTGTGTACATATGTACTCAAATATGAGGAACATTTTGAGCCTTAAAGTCAAAAGGCGGCACGACACATACCCACACCTTCACACTGAGGAGCAACTTCACAACACACACACACACGAGGCTGTGGGATGTTATAACTATCTTGAATAATAATAATAGTTATGAATACATTTAAACATCGACGGATTGTAATTTGAAGAAAGACAGAGATAGGGAGTAAAAGGAGGAGAAGGAGAAGAAAAAAACGACAACATAAAAATGATAGAGATAATTATAAGAATAATTATAGTATTCCAGGCTGTACAACTAATGCAGTAGTGTCCCTCTTCCTGACCGTCATTAAATTTAAAACATGTTATATGTATCTAACTTGTGTGTGTGAGTGAAAGCGTGTGTGTGTGTGGAGGGTTTGAGGCAATTTCTTATTAAATATGAACAGACTGTGTCTGGATTTCTTTTGACGTACATAAAAGTACGATGCTCTAAAAAGAGAATCGGAATTATCATCAAGCATAATCTTACATAAAAATATCATCCTACAAAATGTACAAATGTAGAGGTGGGGAGGTGGAGAGTGTAAAAGAATAGTGCAGCATTTTCATAACTTTTTGTTCCTTCTGGCTAACTTTATGAATTCATTTTGAGTGTTAATCATAAAGGATGTGTATTGCATGGGAGGGAGAGATTCTAGGTATAAATTAACATTTTCATGTTTCACCTCCTATTCTCTCCATATCTTCTGTATCCGCACTTTTTTTTGGAGAATCCATATTAACCTAACATTGCATAGGCATAGGCATAGCATACATACACAGAAAAATAAATAAACAGGACAAGAAGTCGGATTATCCGATTAAAATCGAATGTTCTGTGAATATTTTCCCCTTCTCTCTCTCTTCTTGTACAAATCACTTTATACCAACGCAATTAATTCCAGTAGCCAATAGCTATGTACGGGAAGAAGAGAGAAGGATTTTCAGTAATTAATTCCTGTATTCATTTTTGATGTTTAAATTGTCCAAATAAATACGAGGAGAAAAGAGTCGATTATTTCTCTAACTTCCTTATCCTTGATATTCTGCCCTATTCCTTGTATTTCACATACCCACAGTCTATTAATTCGTCGTAGTTTTACTCGTATACAAATATACATGTATACGTATCGACCAAAGTCCTTAGCCCATTTCATGAAAATGTTGTGCCCACACAATCTGTCTCTTGTATGTACTGTACTGTACTGTACGTACCAGAGAACAGGAGGAGGAGGAATTACATGAAACATGACTAACAAACTGCGACATTGTAAGCCACTTGCAAAAACTCCATTAAGAATGAACATACATGGTTTCATACTTGTATCAAATATTTAGTCCTTAATTCCACACTATGTACCAACAGAGCACAGGACCAAACTTGTGTCTTTTCACAATATGAAGAATAGGAGGGATGTAAGTTTCTAGTCTAATATATTATGTGTGTCTGTGTGGAAGGGTATGAATAGTAATAATCAGGCCAAATCCTGTTCCTTGTTCCTTTTATTATTATAGATTTTTATTTTTTTCCCCTCTATAAATTCACCTCCCCGTCCACCAAATGGCATTGGCACACGTCTATTCACACTCACACTCACATCGAATGTGTCTGGTCTCTTCCAATTGTTCACCCTTGCATTTGCATTATCCAGTCATTGTCATTATTTACCGGAGAGGAGGGGAACATCGCAGTGGTCGTCATCATGATCAGACAGTATAAATTCTTTGTGTTTTGAGAGGGAGAGAGAGAAGGTGAGGAATGAACACTTGGTAATTTGGCATGGACAAAAACGAGAACAGAATAGCAAAACTCTAGCACTTGTGAACGATATACATGTGTACTATAGGCGTATAGGAATATTCAGACTATGTGAAAGATAGTGTAGCAGTCAAAAGAGAAAATAATAATTTTTTTTCATATTGACAAAAAAATAGAGATAATTATCATTGCAAAAATATTATTCAAGTCTCAATGAGACTCTCGGATGTGAGTTTTCTAACTCTCTCTCTCTCTCCATTCTGTAGTGAATATTCTTTTGGCCAGAAACTGGAAGAAAAGAAGAAGAGGAGGAGGATTAATTACACTAGAAAATTGTAATTTGAACTTTAATACTTTCATTCCTATGCGACAGCACGAACTTGAGCGGAAGAGGAGAGAGAGAAAAAAAGCGAAAACGGAAACATGTTGGGTATATCCTCCTCCTCCTGTATATCTCTATCTCTGAATTAAATACATGATGCACTATATAGATACATAACATCTACACTGCACAATGAAAGCTTGTTGTCTGTGTGTGTGTGCATTGTAAGCTGTCCATGGCCGGTGCTTCAATTGATCCTCCAGTTGATGAGAAAAAAGCAAAGCAGAAGAAGAGCCATTTAGATCCAAAAAATTTCAAGTTCACAATTCAACAATGCAACGTAATCATTGATATATTGTACACACACGTATACACATCCATTCCACCCTTACACAATGTGCAGGCTGTCCTATGTGTGTGTGTATGGAACAACAATGCACTGTTTTCTCCTGGGGCTGTTCTGATCAACTTGTCTACCATATATTATTACACTGCTCAAGCAAGGGAAGAGAAGAGGGGAGACAGATTATTATTATTGAAAAAAATTGAGTACAAAGATGCATAATGTCACACATGTTCCAGAGTAGGGCCAGGCACAAAAAGAGAGAGGGGGGAAAAGAGATACATGAACACATGCAATGTGCAATGCAGGGTATGACATGGCCATGGCAGAGCCATCAAATTCATGTTGTGAGTTGGAGGAGGAGGAGGAAGAGGACTTTTATCATTATATTAGAATTTACAATTTAGACGACATCCAGTCTCTCTCTCTCTTTTCATGTGTATGTGTCTATGTAGAGTGTGCAATGGTACATGTAGGGGAGGGAACAGGATCCTTTTTTTGCTCAGTCCTCCCTCTCTCCTGTTTGTAGTTTTGAAAATGTTGAACATGGCAAAGGGAAACCAAAGAGACTTCAGTTACGACTAGGACTAGGAAAACTAGGGAATGAAAGTGAGATAACGTATATTTTATCGGTCCATAGTTACGACCAACTGTACGTAATAGTGACAGAGCCAGAGAACTCTCTTTCCTTTGAGCTTTACTTCCATACACCACACACATACACACACTCTCTCTCTCCTAGTGTACTGTACAGACGACGATGAATCGACCCCTCTTCATATCAAATGCACACACACCCAAAGCCCAGACTCAGTCTGGATGGAGGTTGTGTGTTCATAAACTCTCATGGAGTAAGAGTTCGGTGGTGGATGGAGTAGCCAGAGTAATACCCGAGAGCTGTATTTTAGATACAGTTATTCCAGACTACGATTTATTAGCATGCAGTTATGTACACACATCTATGACTCTCTTTCACGCCACACACACACACAAGACTTTGTAATACTGGAAGGACCAGCAGAAGCAGCCTAGTTTGAACTACTCCTATTACCATTTCATGTGTGTGTGTGTTTATGGGTAGGCCCAGTAAAGTATTAATATGAGAGAGAGTGTAAGTCAAAGTCAAATTTTCAGCCAAGAATATCAAGTATGAAGAGTATCATGTGTACAGGGTCCCTTCCCATGTGTGTGTGTGTGTGTGTGTGTGTTATTGTATGATAGTTGAATTGCCCCCGCATGACTCTTCCTTCCTTGTTCTCAACTCTCTCTCTCTCTGTTCATTGTTCATCCTTCACTTCGGTCTTCTCTCTCTCCCTAGTCCGATTAATAGCATGTAATCATGGTGATGTGTGTGTGTGTGTGGAGGGAGAGAGAGAAGGAGGAAGAGAGGGACCAATGTACAATGTCCAAGAAAATAAATCTATATAGGGAGAAAGAGAGGTAAAAATCCTCTCCCCCCTAAATGTGAGTATACAAGTACACATTTATATGCTGTGCTGTGTGTGTGTGTGCCGTGTGTGTGTATATTGTATATGTCTCCAAATTCCATGTGTTTCAAAATTAATTTTATAGGTACAAGGGCAGATACACGAAACGGAAAAAAATGGGTTACACACGCTACGACTACAAAACAATGCACGGAAAATATGTACAGAGAGAGAGAATATAACACAAAAGCGAGAAGAGAGGCAGAGAGAGAGAAATTATACAATAAAGGCTTGATTTCCATGGATCAGTTCTCCAGTTGTTCCAATACACACAACAAAACCGGCTGTGTGTTTTAATGTAGATTGTATGTAGACAGTACAGCATTGGAAATCGCAGTTTGTGTGTGCGTGGTGTGCAATAATACAATATAGGTTTTATGAACGATGCAAAAATACTCGGAAAATTTTCCGATGGATGTGGATACTAGATACAGTGGGAGGAACTTGGATGGGTGTAAGCAAGAGTGGGTATTCTAATGGGTTTTCATATTATTTTGAGAACAATACTGGAGACCTTATACAAGCATAGGCGTACTGTATGGGCTTTGAGGCACACTACTGTACACTACACTACATAGGACAAGGTTGGAGGGATGGAGAAAATTAAAAGAGTGTGTCTCGTGAGGATCAAACAAATGATGTGCGTTTCGGTGGTCATTACTGTAATGTCCAACTGCCCCTACCTACGCTACACTACTCCCCCTCAAACTCAATTTCAGCTCTACTCCTTCTTATGCCTCCATTGCCTTCTTCTCCGTCTTGTTCCAGTGAACACGGAGGTCGAGAAATCCTACAGATGCACCATGGAAATGAAAACCGTGTAGTACACCCTACACCCTACACCCAAAATACTGCATAAACTTACCCCGATTTTTTTCTTCCTTCATGCATCATAACATGGAAAGAGTACGGAATTGTGGCCAGGATAAAGTAAGTGGAGTGTAAAGTTCAAATTTATGAAGAAAAATAGGAGGAAACAAATTTTGGATGACATTCTCATTACAAACTCTCTTCTCTTGTAATTTGTGTGTGTGTCTCCCTGTTCCTGTATGTATTGTATACTGTACACATCGTGTGAGTTAACTGTGTGTGTTAAATACACACAACAATGTGGTATTGAAACAATTGTAATTTCCAATGGAATGTCCCAAATTGCACTTTACTCCTATTTCCAATTTTATTGTACTCATAATACATACTTGCATATGTACACCAAAATGTGTTGCAATGTTGAATGTGGTTCTACTGCACACACAAAAGATAACTCATAAAAACTGATTAGAGGTAGTATGAAATCGTTTTAGGGGTACAATTGACACAGTCAGTCAAATATTGTATTATTGGTTTGAGGGCTCGAGTAAAAGTGGGTATAGTAAACACAGCACACAACATTTGTACACACACACACACACACATTAGACATTATTTACTGTGAATATAATTATTATCTACTTTTCAGAACAAAATTAGAGAATCCTTTGTGAGCTGTGTACATCTCCCTCCAAACTGTAATAAGTAAGGCCAACCAAAAGCAGAAAAAGCAGATTTTCAAAATCTGCTTTGTACACTATGGGTGGCCGGGTCAGATGTGACCCCAGTGACCTGTACATCAAAAATATGC
>WJFB01002596.1:0-18138 GCA_009870185.1 Pygmarrhopalites habei
TTGGTTTCCTCGAAAACTACTTTTGAGGAGTGTAGGGCCTTGGGGTACAGTTATTGCCAAGTTAACGCATTTTATGATTTAAACAATTCTTTATTTTTCTCAAACTAAGGTAACCTTGTGTACTACAAATAGTTTATATTATCTTAGAGGAATGTTTCTAGATTCTAAACAACGGATGGTAGCATCTTTGGCCTTTTTTTGCCAAAACTTGACATCTGCAAACAACAGAAATTAGAAAGAATTCAAAAACATAACTACACAGAGATATACGTAACAATGAGATAAAATGTTTAGAAAATGTTTGGTTTACCGTGTTGACCCTCAGTTGACCTGTGTAAATTGGAAACTTTTGTAATGCTGTTACAGAAGTACTTGATATTAAGCATTAATTTCTGTCCCACTCCAGACATAACAATACAGACAGACTTCCAGTCTGTTTTCTGGCCCTGAAAGGATAAAAATTTAAAAGAGGATCTCATGACAAAATAAAAATTTTATTGGCATAAATCATATATATATTACTTCTAAAGTAGCTTTCGTTGTGTGTTCGCAATGAGATCTCTTCTTGTTCTTTATACCGTCGTCCTCAATTGAATCTAGATGTCTTTCGTTTCTCGAGTTTTCCAGTTGATAAAGATACCATGAATAAGGGGACAAGTTGCTGGAAATTATGAAATGCCCTTCCGTGGATTCTGTCTTCGTATCAGCAGTGTATGATGCATAATAAAGATCGTAGACATCTAAAAATTGAAATGAATGAGTTTAGCTTTACCTGATCGGTACGGGCGACAGCTTTACATGTTATTACGACAAAAATGTGGTTTTTAATAAATTATGCATTACATGACTTTTGTATTTTCAATTTATATAGAGTCCATAATACACAGACAAATACATACCATCGTCATCCTCTGGAACCCGGTACCCTACTGCACCCTTTGAATTCTTGTACAAAACTGAATCCGGTTTATATTTTTGGAATTTGGAATCCAGCTGTACGAAATATAATTTTACAAAACGCATGTAAACACAGTTTTATGCAATGATTTTTTATCTGGATGAATCATTAAATCGTACAGAAACAGAAGAGTAATACGTACCAAATCCTTGTTATCTACAAGCGCCTTGATTTCTTCATCAAATAATTTTGTTTCTGCATCCTGTCCACAGAAAAGAACTGATAGTACTTTGTATGTAATTTTAAATTTTTTTGAGAATTTTTTTGACTATCACTTACTGTGAATGGCACATTCGAACGTTGAGTCTTATGTGTTAAGACATGCCTGCTGTACTTGTCTATTTTAATACAATTATTAAATTAATCATCTAAACGCGTGTCTTTGTTCGAAAACGTACCATGTTTACAACTAAAAAGATTTTCTCACTTGGTGGGAAGAATTGTTTACACTCATCACATTGTTTCCAGGATGACAAACCATGAACTGATTTCTCGTGGTGTTTTAGCAAACCTATATTTAAGTACATGATATCTATAATCTCGTAATTGTTCGTGTGACATGCATACGACAAATGATAAAATATCTTACCTCTATGGTCGAATTCGAGATTATATTTGTCACATGCGACTACTCCCGAATGGAAAAAGTGAGTATGTGAACGCAATCTTTCACTACTTGCATACACGGCAGTGCATTCTCGACAAGGAAACACCTCAGTTGGGCATTCAGGAAGGGCAACATGTTGTAAATATTCTTCTACATAATAATAATAATAAAAGATGTAATGTGTTATGTAATGTGTTAGTCTGCTTTAGTACAATTACGTATTAATGAAATATATATGAAATATATATTACTTTTTCTTCCAAATACAACATGACATTTTGGACATGTAGTATTGTGGCATCTGTTTCTGTAAAACAAAAAAAGGAATGTACTCATTTTAGAACATATATATATATAATGGATGTTAGGACAATGTAATGAATCCTGTTCATCGACCATACAAAATAATATGTAGAATTTACTTACGTCTTCTTGCCTATATACGGCTCCGAATTATCAATTTTATCATTTTGAGGTGATAGGGATTCAACCGTAACTGCATTCTTCAATTTTTCTTCTAAATCATTCACTTTTTGTTGCAGTTCTGTGATAATGAAATGAGATTTCGAATCTTCAATTCATGTTCCAGATTCCAATTCTCTTCACCCACCGTAACCAAACGGTCCATCAAATGAATCCGGCACTCTTCCAAGTTATTGTTGACCACTGTCAACTCCCTAAATTTCTCATCGAGCTCCTTATATTTTTGGTCCACTAGGGCACAGTTTTGGTCCACGTACCCTACACCACTACAATCGAGTGTCACTATGTTATACAACACGAACTATGACATTGAATTCTACTCTGAATTCAACTATGACATGACTATGAATTCACACCGTAGTAGCTCTTATTATGTGAGGGTGTGTGTGTGTACCATAACTAAAAAGTATCGACGGAAGCATGTAAGAATCAAAAATTTACCTGAGGCCGCCGACAAATAACTTGTTCTCGTATCCAGACACGCTGCCGTTGGATCCGGAACCTGCTCCACTTGGAGACGATCTGGCAGAGTTTGTTTCCTCTCCAGTTCCGTTCACCACATTAAGACCATTCTCGAGGGGCGCTGGTGCCATTCCGTTCACAGTGGTTCCATCCATACCGTCAATTTAGGGGAGGGATAAGATAAATTTGACCGTTTATTCTTATTGTTTGAGTTGTTGAGTTTGCTGGACAAACTTCTCTTGAAAGTTCTGAAAATTTTATACAAAAATCATATTTACGACAATGCCTTCAACATAATCCAATTTCACACCTAAGTAGCATAAATATGATCATTAAGTGCCAAAAATACCATTCACACATAGCCACACACACATGTCACTTGCTACTAGCGAGTTAACATAATTAAAATTCCAACCCCAGTTCAAAAGTTATGGGCCTGTTTACTTATTAGGGACTTTTGGCTGAGTCTAAACTGGACTGTGGACAGAGAGGAGAAAGTTTTCTCTTTTTTCTCTATTCTGTGTCCAATTTTACTCGCGACAGTCAAGGCTTGTGCAGAGTTTTTCTAAGATTAGAGAGATCAGAGTGTCGCGCAGACGCATTGTAGTCAAACATTTTCCGAATTTTGTTTTTTCTACATTTTTTTGAGTTTATGTTGATAATTGCAAATTGTTTTTTGATCCTGCTTCATAAAAACTGGAAGTTAAGTGTGTGGAATATACTTCTTGTGTGTTTATTGGAATTGGAACTATCCAGGCAATATTTTTTTTTTTGAAAATGTGTATACATTGAAACTTTTGTAAAGGTGTAAATTATTTTCGGATGGACAATTCGTCTTCTTTCCATAAATTTAAAAATAAGTATACAACATATTTAAAATACAACGTGTATTTTAAACATTTAAAATTGTGTCATCTTCAATTCCAAAGAAATACTGACCTAACAGCGGGCCTGATTTCATCTGGAATGAGTAACAAGGCTGTTTCAAACGCATTACGTCATTGCATGTGAAATGTGAATCTAAAATTATGACGACAGAAGTTGACTTTTGGAACTTAAATCCAACCTGGTCCATTTTCGTTTTTCAATTTCTTCAAACTTTTGTTGCTGTTTGTCTGCCATATACACTAACGCTGTTTTTAAACAGGCTTTATTTTTAGTTAGAGCAAAGACGTGATAAAGGTCTACAAGTAAACTCATATTGACCTTTTCATAATTTGGAAATTATTTGATTTTCGTTGAAACTTTTGAACAAAGCGCCGTAAAAATCTGTACTTAAATCTGGACACAGCCGAAGCTATTTTCTGGAAAATGAAGTTTCGATAGAACTTTAGACAGAAATTTTTGAAAATTGCGCTAGCGACTGTCGATTCTTTTCTGTCTAAAGTCGAAGATTAGACTCAGCCAAAAGTCCCTAATAAACAGGGACAGTAAAGTTTGAGGATGGGGGAGCCTTGTGCAATAAGACTAATTGAGCAGCTCCTGAATTTTTCAGTCCCCCAAGTACAATACAATAAAAAGGAACAAGAGTCACTTCGCTCCTCTTGCACTCAGAGGCAATAATAATTATTACAAGCCATCAGAATCTGACGATCAGATATGTACAGTACAGGGTGACAAATAAGTTCTGAAACACGAATTGTCCGTCATAACTGAGTTATAACAGAATTGTAGGGAATATAATTGTACATGGGTACGACTTCTTTCAAATTTTGAAAAGGTCAGATAGTGTCCGAGAATCGCTCAGACTTAAAATGGCTCCAAAATGACCTGTGGAGGTCAGTGCAGGGATATTTTCACTATGACCATAATGCTACTGTTGATAAAGAGGGTAAAAGGCAATGTTTTCTCAACTTCACTATTTTTCACATGGAAAAACAAAAGTTGTCTATGTGAAATAAATGGAACACTCGAAACCCCAACATTGTCATTTTAAAAGAATTCTTAAAAATATTTCCACTTCTTTAAATAAATTTGTGACTACTATAATGTACGTCAATACACCTAGAAAACAGTCCAGGTGTTCATTCAACTGTCCGGCCTCTCTCTAATATTTTTAAAAATCATTTGCAAAAAGTTCAAAATTTTAGGCCCGAATAATAAGGCCTACAATCGGGCTAGTCTCCTGACTGAATTAGTAATTATTGCCCTTGAGGGCAAGAGGAGCGAAGCGACTATTGTTCCAGGGTAAGTATTTTGGTACAGAACTACGATATTTTTTAAATAATAAAAGCTAAAAATGTGATAGTGAATTTTTTTTACAATCACAAATTTACTTATTTGCATATTTACCTACATAGTCAGAACTAAGTTTTAGCTTAATTACTGTTATCGAGTCATTAGGACAAATCTATAATGATTATCAAGCAAGGTCTGCACAAAATTTTAGATTAACATTACAAAAGCGAAAATTCGTCTATTTTATGCAAAGAAAATAAGATGTGATATTACCTTAAAGACTTCGAATTGAATCCTTATTTTGGTCTCGGACCTTAATGTAAATCAAACTCATCATTAGTAAAATTTTTATTTGATGGGCGGTTAACTGTTGTCACAGCCTCTTGATTAGAATCCCTGTCATATCTTTCCTAGGTCCTAACGAGTTCGAGTAAGATTCTAGGTGGGCGATGTTAAACATTTTTCAGTTGGACATACACCTATTGAGTTGATCAGGTGAACAAATTGATCTCACGTGTGTGCCTGGTTTCCATAATTGAAGTGGTTCGAAATTTGGCATGACTAAAATTTACTGATCTTGATTCAGAAGGCTTATATATCCCAGGTAAGTTTCACTCCGGGTCCCTTACGACAAGGCACTATCAACTGATTGTTGTTTTATGTACACCTTGACACCATAGACAGATTTTACAGTACAAATGTTAACTATTACTTTGGTTGTGTAGTGTGCACCTGTGTGTGTGCGTGTGTGCACATGTGTGCTTCTTTTGTGTCATAAGTCCCAGCTAATATTTTGAAAAACTTTTAAAATAAAAAACCATTCTTTCTACTAATCGTAGACAAGAAACCTTGAACAGCGATTAATTCATTTTGATGAATATTATTATTATAAAAAAAGATTCTATAGTAAGTTAAGTCGATTACGTGGTTTAATTCTGCTTGTAGCTCTTGATTCACCTGCGCTTGTTGTCTATTCACCCGCTCTAGTTCTCTCAACTGCGCTCGTAGCTCTTGATTCACCCGCGCTTGATACACGTACCCAGCAGCCAAAAAAGATATAATTCCCACCAATGCAACGTTTACAGATGACCAGATGTATGAAGCCCAATTGCCCTCCATTCACAATCTGAGATAAAACAAATAAATAGAAAAATAATGAAATAAATTCCATTAAAATTCATCCTGAGAACGTAAATCTACAATCTGAATACACTAAAAAAGGAGAAACTTTGTACTCTTCGTGGCAATAATAATAATAGTGTGGCAACAATGCCAGAGAGAAGGACTATAGAATTTCATCTTCATAAATACTAGTGACATATGAGTAGTTGTATGACACTACGAATGTACAATAATTGTATCACACTATACTGCAACGTCTTTTGTACATACCTATATTCGGATGACACTATTGTGCCTTTAGAGCTACATACTATCCTAAACACAACCAAATGAGCATCTAGCCACAAACATACTTATTTTATTCATAACTGTTTGTCGGGTTTATCGAATTTGCAAATTCCCCACAAGTTCTTTTCCATTATTATTCAAAGTTGGCCAACTACATACCACAAGGGAGAAAGACAGCCAAAGAATGAGGATTGTAATGAGAAAACCTTCATACACACACCCTCACACAATTCTACAATTTATCCAGGCAAGGAACAAGTTCACGAGCCAAAACCGTCTTCGTCCTCTCCAATTTTGTCGTCAGCATAGTTTCTTCTCTCTCGAGATTTACAAAAAAGACTCAGAAAAAATTCCCCCTATATCTCTACACACACATGTATACGACAGTCAGATTGTGTCCATGTGCCAGAATCACCGGACATTAGAATGACTAATACATTGTAGAGAAATGGGTTGATTTGATTCTTCATGTGCCTATTTTGGTCGGGCTAAGGTCCGACGTGAATTTTAATAAAAGCTTCTCTTCTATGGTTTTCTTTCAAACAAATAGAAAAAGAACTACCTTTTTCTCCTCCCTTTCCCATGAAGCTCTCGAGCACTCCGTGATTTTATGATTGAAAGTTCAATATGTCTTTTACCTTAATAAGTAACGAATCAGACATTCGAAATGGTGAAGTAAACTATGTTATTATTGGCTCAAACCTACAGTTCTATCTCCCTGAAAGTCACATCAGTGGAATAGATAAAGGGAATTCTCCTGTCATCAAATGGCACTCACAGACAGAAATTATTACCGTTGCCGAGTCGTCTTTACTTCCAAAAAGATTCCTTCTTCTCGTCCTACATCCCCCTTCATCTAACATGTACACACAGAGAGAGACTAGACCAAGAAAAGACAGGGCCTCTCACCGGTACTCTCAAGATTGATTGTTATTGAAAAGTTTCACGACACAAAACTCCTCTTTTCACAATCCTCTGTCCACTTTGAGCAGCACACACACAAATCTTTTATTTATTTATTTTTTTGCAACCACTACCAGCAACAAAAAACTCACATCTACCCTATAGTATTATGCTTTCTGTACATCATTCTCAAGTTGGAGCACTAGTGGTGGTAAAATTGCACCTTTCCAAGGAGAAAGAACCACGGAACATCCCAGCAAACAAACAAACACACAAACACACAAACAAACAAACAAGAATCTTGAAACTTTAATCTCACATATTTTTTTGTGTCTATCTTATTAACCTTTATTTTAATACACTGGTAAATAATTTCACAACTTTCACGGCAGTCTTATCAACGCCACACCTGATATGTAAATGAACGTCGTCGCTCAATACAAATTACTCAGGTAAAACTATCCCCATAGAACGTGAAAGATTTCAGTGAAACCGGGCAAGTGCTACGCGATCACACACACAACTCTTGGAACATTCAAACAGACCACTTGCACTACTACGTGCTCCTTTGTCTTCGTGTTGTTCTCCGTCGCTAGACGAGAGAGAGAATTCATCCATCGAACCAACTATCCTTGTGTCTTTATAACATTTCCAATAGTGTAGCGTATAACACAGCCAGCTCATGCTTCGCCTATAATGATTTTTTTTCTCCTTGGCTTTCCTTCGCTAATAGATACCCACCCGCTCCTCGCAAAACCGTAGATGGACATAGTTTAGTTCACATAATTCATCCTAACGTAAATACTTTACGTTTTATTACTACATTCTACACCTTTCTATATAGATTCCAGGACCTCCGCAAAAGTTAAGTTTTGTAGACACAGATAGCAAACACATGAAAATTGTCAAATCCATTCCACATACTGCGTCCACATTTATCTTAGGTACATTCACACACACATTCTATGCATGTATGCTTGCGCTCCCATTACACAATGTCAGTACACACATGCTCCCTTCAAAACTTAAGTGAAACATAAATAGAGAGAAATGTTCCTCACCCAACACAGTAACAGTTTACTTCTTGGACATGTGACAATGTACTCTATGTGCATCATCAGGTTCACAACACATCACTAAATATAACACTGTGGAGAAAAGTGTTAATTAAATTTCTTCTGTCTACGATGTCCCTACTACAGCAATGAAATTTTGATGATTAAACTTCAACTGATGTGGGAATATTTCAAAGAGAAAGAGAGTGCAATAAAACAATTCTTCTGCCTGCATACCCTCAAGTACTCCTCAAAGTCATTATTCCATATACAAGGTTCTTTCACCCCAATAAGGAATCAATAAATCAGGCATTCGACAGGATTAGGTTATAATAGGATAAATAACATCATTATGCTAGAAGGTTTTTTCACGGCTTGCTCATATTCGAACACGTGTTAAATTACTGTTAATCTTTTAAAAAATACTGCATATTACTCCCGTTTAAAGTTGTTAAATAATTTTGCTCCACGAAAATGAGAAAAAATGGAATATTCGAAATCAAAATATAAATAATAAACAATGCGAAAAAAACTTATTTAAAAAAAATTCGAATTTGTCATTCACATCTTTTGATTTCACATTGATATTTCGTTCCGATAGTATTAGAGCTATATATATAAAGCCTGATTATTTTGCAAAAGCCTTAAAGTAATTTAAAGACAATGTATTTTAAAATGTGTAGCATACGTATTGCAATTCATTGACAATCTCAAAAATACTGCACCTCAAACCTCGACTCCTTGGAATGCAAGCACGCATATACAACCTTTCGAAATCATCTTTCAACAACACAATCTCATGGATGACGAGAACTGTTTTACATTATTTCCTTTTACTCATCCTTTCAAACCATTTATTAATAACATAAATATATAATGTAAAACACACACAAGACTCCTCCACCTTATGAGGTCGTAACACGAATGTCACGACACAAGGATTGACCACAACACTTAAAGTTCTATGCAAACATTATTCCAAGTCCAACTTGATGGATAGAAGCTAATAACAGACAAGAAGAAATTATGATGCACCCATCCAATGTAAATGAATTCATCTTGTTCAAGTGACTGAAATATTAGTGTAGTAGTAAAAGTGTGTTCAATAATGCCACACACACACACACACACACACACACACACTGTTGATTTAATCCTTAAACCCTAGAGATAAACAATATTAAGACACGTCCATCCATCATCCACACATCACACGCCTATTCCCGAAAATGAAAAAAAGCACAAAAATAAAATGACAAATTTAATGAATGCAAACACATGTACTACATTGTACAAGTGCATGTGTAATTCAAATAAATACTCTGTTCACCCATAAAACAGTCAACGTTTCCACCCATTCAAAAGGATGAACAAATCGATTATTTTGGTCGCCACATAGTATATCGACGAAGGCGAAGGATAGAGATTATTCCCACCTTTTGTATATCCACCCACCCATCCATACACACTTTCAATATTAATACATGTACAAGAATAACTTTGAACAATAAATTGTAATACATAATAATCCATAGTCATACACATGTATAAATAAGGTTACTGCAGATGAACGCTAACTACTACCTTGCCCTCCTCCTCTATTCACCCAATCATTCACTTGGCCGTGGCCACCATTAGGTTCCCCCAATTTTCATTTTCTTCGTAAGAAATCTCATACTGCTACTACTTTTCTATTATTACAGAATGCTCAACTATGAATACATACACGGTATAGGGACGAGACTGCGAAGCTCTCTGAGCAAATTCTATAGCCTTTTCATCTCATTATACTGGTCCTCCCCCTCTCTGCTCCCTACTACTACCATTTCGTACGTACCATACTGTATTCTGCTCAAAACTTTTCCTAGACACAACACACACCTTGTTCAATTTCTACCAGAGACTCGAAATATTTCCAAGTTGAAAGGGTTTCCTGTATCCTGAATCCACACATACATATATATATATAGATATGGATACACGTAAGTGTAGATAACGGATAGCGAGATGTTCAATTTTAGCTCCCTTTATTCCGAGATCCATCGTTCATATGATGATTACACCGAGATTCATATCTAAAGTACTACAAAGAGCAAAAAAGAACGACGAGGAGGATATGGAAAAGATACACCATATGTGGTCCTTGCTACTGGGAAAGTGAAACTTGTATTGAATTTAAAGTCATACAGAAATATGTTTTAATAGTCAATAGAAAACATGTCGCAATCGTTGAAAGTCAAAGATACTCACTTTCATGCACCCAAACTTCAAAATCGAAAGACAGTTGAGAAAGAGGGAGAGCAAGAGGGAGAGAGAGAGAAAGCAGGGAGAAATTCGTTTGGCGCAGATTCGTAAAGTTGGAATACCGGGTCGGCCAACAACAAATTGACGCCGGCGCTTGTACTTCTGTTCAGCTAGAATCCGCTCCATCATGATCGATTAGGTTTTCTCCTCTCTCTCTTCCCTACATGTGTGTGTGCGACTCTCTCCTCGCTCTGCCTTTTACTCAGGGCACACATTTTCCATACTTGACTAGTGTTCCACACTATCATTCCACCAGTGCCTTCATCAAATTTTCTCTCCCTCTACCAAAGTCTCGAAAGGAACAGCAGTTAGTTCTTTCTATTCAGCTTTCTCCCATATTATCATGTACCTCCCAAACACAGATCAACTACAGTTACGCTCCTCAAACATTCACTCACCATTACATCAGTTCAATACACTAATATACAACAAATATATACAACATTTCTCCACCGTCTGACAAAAACCAGCAACAGTTTAGGAAGGAAACGTCATCCTCATCATTATTGTTCAGTTTTTGGGTGTCCAAAATAAATTATAGAGATTTTTTTATTGCAATTCATTCTCAATTCGAAGAGTGCACAACCAACTACAAATTTTCTTCTTCATCGACAAGATTTTCATCTCCACACACAATCACACACTTGAATTCTACTATACTACTATACTAGTCAAACAGACTTCTTCCGGGTGTGTCAACACGAAAACTTTCAACCTCTCCCTCTTTTTATTAGAAAAATGGATTTTTGTGGAGACACAGAGTATCAGCATCATCATCACCAACATCACATTGAACTTGGCTTGGATATTGTCCTGTCACAGCAGTACTGTCTACTAGTTACTGATGTTTCGGGACATATCTCTAGCTTCGTTTACAGCCTCCAAAAAAAATTCCCGTGTGTCAGCCCTCTATATACTCACTCAGCCATTATCATTCGGTACCATCTTACAAAAAAAATGTTCCAAGATCATCTTGCATCATAATATCAACTCGTATGAAGGTAAATTAAATCAATGTTGTCCACATACATACATACATGTGTTGAATAGGAGCAACTCCACTAAAATCCTGGTAAAGAGATTCACTCTAATAGCATCACTCCTAATTCATTAAAAATTTAATGTCGTTTTAATACTCCTCTGTAATTATTCTCTCACACGTGCTCTCAACATTCCAAATATTATTTTTTTTCACACCATTTCCAACATTATTTCGCAATCTCAAAATATATTTCATTTATATTTTTTCGTCCCATGTTCAGACTGTTGTGCATCCTTTGCTTTCTAACCTATCATCTTTTCGCCTCCATTAAAATATTCTCAGTGATGGTAGTTATATCGTATCAATTATTAGATAAAATTAAAAAAATCAAGTTATGATTCAAAATAATTTCTTTTTGGAAAAGTAAATGACTTGCGAACAACAAATTTTTTGAGTTTTTATACTCATGGACCTGGCCCACCAAGCACACGGAAGAGAGAGGAAAACACCTTGTGCGCGCAGGAAAACACTGCGCAAGTGATAGATTATAGTTTTTACTTGTCTCATCTCACTCCATACCACCTCGTGGTCTTCTTGTCTTTACTCAGCTCCATCAGCATCAACAGTATATATATCTAGCCTACATATAATGCTAATTTTCTTTCATGAATCTTTTATTTTCATTGTAATACAACTTGTATTCCCTTCAAATATCTTCCCTACTTTTCCCATCCAAACTGAAAGGATAGTTACTCTACTTTGTACATTTGTTCACTTAAAATGCAAAAAGCTAATCTGTAATGAAGGTAGTTGGTGGTGGTGCTATATACAATATTGTGTCTGTTTACTGTCCTCACACACAGTTATTCACGAGTGTAGAGTTACTTACTTAAAAACAAAGCTCAATGTTTCCAAACAATAACAGTCATTATTTTGCTTCTAATTGCAATAAATTAAGCACTGTACCGCAAATTTCCCTTCTGTCTTGGTGTTAGATAACTAATGTGAAGCAAGTACTAACCAAATTGTAATATGTATATTCAAAGTGACAACCTAATCTGATTTTTAAAGAATAATGTATTCCCATTACGCAAACAAAAAAATACAAAAGTAATTAGTAACTGTCCGCTTGTACTTGTTAAGAAGATGTAACAAATATTATTTACAAAACTCAATCCAGTCAATAAAATGAGAAAATTTGCAAACAAAAATCTTTTGAAATTATTTAGTAGTAGTGTCAACGAAAACGTGTAGATGAACCCAGTTGTCGCTGGATGAATCAAATCTGTCTAGTACACGTTATAATGAACTATACTGAAAATGTGTAGTTCAACAATTTTACAACGGAAGCTAGGAAAGAGCGGTGTGCCAAAAAAACGATAGATAGTTTTTGCAGTTGCAGAGGAACAGATTTTATGATGAGGCGGCTGCGACCAATAATTTTGATTGAAGAGACGTACATTGAAATAAAAAGACGGAAGAACTTGAAGAAACTACATAGAAGTGTGGGGGAAGAGAAGAAAGAGATGATGATGCGGCGGCAAAAAGTGAGCACATGCATTATGGTACAAGAGACACGTACCCAAACTAGCTCAACTGTAATAAATAGTACAAGTTCATGATGCTCCCTTTTCTATAACTACCACCTAAGTATTTCTCCTACACAACCAGCATGTGGTGTCTGTCTGTCTGCCCTCATACACGAGTGTAAAATATATCCCCTCACTTCATCAACACAAACTACTATTTGATGTCCCTAGATCCATGTCATAGTCAGACTCACCATTTTGCACAATACAAAAATTTAGATATAGATTTGCAAAAAATAGTATACATTTTGAGATGAGGGTTAAGTCAAAAAACACTGTTGTGTCAGAGGTACACGGAGTATCAGAAGGGGACTAAAAAAATATTTCTCGGATGCATGATATTACTTATTTTCCCCCCAAAATAACATTCCATGTTGTAATCACTCTTCTGCCCAAAACAAATTTTTTTTTTCTATTCCAAATATAATGTTAATGCACATGTACATGTACATGTTAACTAAAGGCCCACAAGCGTTTAGTTGTCAAATTTAAATGGATCGCAATGCCATTTTCACTTAGGCTTTTCAGGATCTATAAATAAAATTTTCAGATTAAACTATTTGGTTCCAGAGACAAAACTAGCTTAGAGTCTGAGTCTCTCTTTTTCTGAACAGTTCATCGTCGTCATCATCATACCACCGCAGCATCACCGCCCGCCACCTCTAATAAAAAATATATATCTAGAAAAAAAATCTTTTTACGTACTCTTAATACAACACTCATTTTCACTTCCTCTGATAGGACACTCACTTGGAGCACACTATGTAAAAGCACATATGTACATTTCTCTATTCTATCTCTGCAATAAAGATTACGAATTTTACGCTCTCCTCTTATATGTGCAGCAACTTAATGTATGCACACATGCAAATGAGAATTCTTCACACTCAAAGGTAGAGAAACTACTACCTATTAGTACACCTTCCAACTAGCAACACATGCATGTACGTACATATTTACATATGTACTTCACGTATGACTATTTTCCTTGAGAGCTATGACGAATAATATACCAAATATTCCGAGTTAAGATGAAGAAGCAGCAAATTTGAAACACTTCAAAAAAAACATCTTTACGTGTGTGTATGTCTATACTACACTCTACATGCATAACTTTCTTTTAACAAAAAAAAGAATCCCCCTATCTCTCTCATAGTGTGGTTTCGAAAGACTTTTTAAACCAATGTTGCTCCACGCTGTAATGATACATTTCCACAAGTATAGTATGATCTCTCCAACTCACAAACACACAGCGACATATAAAAGAAATTCTTCCACACTTCATGAACTCCATTTCTGCTTCTATTTTATATATATATTGTGCCAAAACTACGCGTCTTCTCTACACATCTGCACACAACTTAACATCACCGGTAGGGAGAGAACAAAGATTAAAATCCCAAAACAACATACCTTACACATAAATACCCCTATCTAACATATCTAATTCCACCTCTCTATTTTTTTCAAAGAATTTAGAAGCTCTCTCACATTCTGCATCTGGACCATCTATAGATACAATTTACCTACCAGCCAGCTCCCATTCAATTGTCGTCTCAATAATACACTTGCTAAACTATTAAGTTTCATGACATTCTCCTCTCTACCTTCCCCCTTGTCCCCATCATCATCAAGAACTCACTACATAAACATGCTGAACATCTTTAGTCTCCTACTAAATGTTTCAGAATAAATTTCAGGCAGAGGGAGAGAGAAATTCTCTCCACATCGTATCCATCACACTATGCAACCCCACCACACCAGCTCCCTCCCCTTTCACAACTAAAACGTAAGAACTGGGAACCCATTGCAATCCGAGAACGATAAAAGGAAGAGCGAGAGGAACGGAATGACATGAGAGCGAGGGCGAGAGATAGAGAGGAAAGATGAACATGCTGAATTAATTAATTCAAGTAGCCAATCACTGTTATTTTTAGTTCTTTCTCTTCCAGAACACTGTCTCATAAATTTACAAGTACCATCATAACACATCAATTTAAATGTCTTCATGAGAAACGAATCATTTCAATCTTTTCCAGTCCCCCTCTTCTTTTTTTTCAAATATACTGGATGTTGTAGAAAGTTGTCTACATAGAAGAGAGTCTGTGAGAGAAAATAGCCGACCGACTCCGTAGTGTATACGAGCAATGACTTGCTCTCATCAATAAATTTTCTTTCATTGATCCACTCATAATATCTACAATAAAATATCTGATTTACAGTCATCAATTTCTTAGTTCTCATTTCTCAGACTCGGTTTGTACTACTTGCATTACAATTGATAGTACTATACCTACACGATGATGTAGACTACACTCAGCCGATACAAAGATTACAAGTTGTTGTACAGACTGCAATTTGTTAGTTTTCTTTGGTTAACGGGTGAAGGAGGAAGAAGAATAAAGACTTAAAGCTTGGTGATAAAATACAATATACTTCTATATAGCAAGCATACTTCATGCTAAATAAGTTCAAGTAACTTTGAAAGAGAGAGACTTTACAAGTTTTCCATGGAACTTTCGACACACTTTGACATTTCATTGAGACAAAATACACGCAAAATACATGTTTATTTTATTGAATTTCAATTCTCTTCAAAGCACATTAACTTTCGTGGGACATGACCTTCTGCCGATGTTTGTATACTAATGATGGTACTCTATCGCACTCCTTCTTTCTCCCCCCCCCCACGTCTTTCAAGTCTAACACCACTACTACATTACATACATTACATGATACACACACAAATAGGAGAGATACTTCAATATTATCGTTGAGAAAACAAATTGAAAAACTCAAACTGAATAGCACTGCACACCGGGCCAACATTAAACATACAATGTGTACAGTATATTCAGACAAGTAGCGACAAGACTCTTATTATTAGTATATTATTGCTAAACTCTGCATCACCACCAACACCATCATCGTGACGTAAGGCAGCCGCCGGCGTCAAAAAGGAAGAGAGAAAAAAAGAGACAAAGGTTTAATCCAATCCCGGATATATGTTACATGTCTATCACACCATATTTAAATAAAACCTGACGATAAATTCTATCTACATTTTGTATTTCCTATAATAATAATCTAATACACATAATAAGACACGATTTTATATTTCAAATCCAATCTCCTGTCTCCCTCTCTTTCTGTCACAGCTCAAAATAACATAATATAACTTTCATACACCTATATTTATGTATCCCAATAGAAAATGAGTAAATTCATCGAATTAAACACGCCTACGCTCGTGTAACTCTACTCGTCCTGTAAAAGTACAGTCGTAATAAAAAAAGAACAACAACAACAAAGCTATTTGACACAAGATGATTTGATAGCCTGAATATATAAGGATGTACATGTATATTTGTCATTTGTGTATGTTGATATTTTTGAACGAGCATTAAAAAGGGGAGCTTAAGAGGAAGCGCAAACACATTGAAGATTAAGCATGTCGTGCCAGTTTTCTCAACGGTGTCTCCCTTATAAATGAAAACATATTAAAAGTATTGGTTGCCAGCAGTTAACTGAATCATATGTTGGTAACCAAGCAATCTGAGATAGAACCAAGGAAGAAGACGAGGAACAAGAAGAAAGACAGGGAATTTTAGAACCCCTGTAGAATTTTCGCCTCAGTTTATGGGGAAAAAATCTGTCAGTGAATATGTAAACGACGGAAACGACTACTTAAAAACCTACTACTCCCAACACTTCTTCTTACAACTCTTACAACACACACACACACACGCTAATAGTGAGTAGTGTGTTCGGAGAAGATTTCTTGAGATGAACACTCCGAGTCTATACATATTATTACATATATACATTACCTTATTATATCCAAATACACATCATCATCCTGACTCCATCTGCTTGCTCTGCTTTTCATAAGCTTAACAAAACCACACACACCACCCAACTCAGCAAAAGAAGAGGATGAGAGATTAAAGACGAATATATATATTATATACAGGGGAAGATGTACCACAGACGGGATACATTACACTAGCGGAGAACCACATCATTCAAAACTGTTGTGATTAAACTGTTTATACGTACATCACACATCTATAATACATATCGTTGTCGTCGTCCTACTACTACACAGACAGGAGGGATGCTTTTTTGCAGTTCTTACAGACTGGCTCATTCTCTCTGTCTCTCTATCTTCATCTTCTTCTGTTCCCTCGACCCGCTAAAAGAGTTTGAATCAAGAAAAGAGAAGCAATCCTTCTTTCCGACAACATTCAATGGGGCATTACTTTTTTTGGGGAACCTTCCCTCTCCATTCACATATACGATATGATAGAGGTGCTACACTTGCTCACACTGAAAACAATCTACTTACCCGTAACTACTACCTCAAAAAGAAATGAAATGTACACTTATTATATCCCCCACTCTATCTAGGATGTGTGGCAGATGATAGAACAACTCAACTTTCATCCCGACTCATTCGAAATGAACGTGTGTGTGTGTCTGTGTTATATGTAGTATGGTTCAATGATGAAAAATATAGTAGTGGCTATACATAAAATATCCAACTCATGCCAACCAGTTCAATCCAGCTCATTTCTTTTTCTGGTGATATTACTTTCAGACTACATAGTGAACATCCACATGGGTCTCGTCCTATACATATATTATGTAGTAGGTAAATACAATTTTACTGTACTATTCAAGTAAAATGCAACTTCTCCTTACATTCACAAGAGGAGGGAGAAGGGAAAAGAACATGCTCTTCATGTCATCCTTCAAAATCACCAAATAATATGAGCCTATAACAAAACTACAAATATCGTCTGACAATACTCTCAGTAGCCGTATCGTAGAACTGGCACAAGAATTCCTCCTCCCGAATAACAACTTTTATGGAAAAACACTGACCCTCTGACCGTCCAGCACCGTCAAACAGTTGACTTCCCATTCATACCTAATAGCATGAGCTCAGCCCGTAGACTGTATGTGTATCCCTATATTTTTAGAAACTTTTGTATGTGCGTTCTATTTAAAATACATGGAATAAAAGAGAGAGAGAGAGGGGCCACAAAAAAAGTTTTGGTCTATTTAGGGGGCAAAGGCAGAACCTTTGGTGAAAATAAGTATTACAATCCGAGTACGGTCACCACACTGTTTCGTCCTCTCCCTCTCAGAAATTCTCTTACATTCTCTCTCGATATATAATATGCACAACAATACCGGACTAC
>WJFB01002597.1:0-18128 GCA_009870185.1 Pygmarrhopalites habei
ACAAAAACTGCATAAATAGGGGTCAACAAGGATACCGAACTGGCATGTTAACGCGCGTTTAGTTTATCCTTGTTTTTCCTCAACGCTCACACTCACTGCATTTCCATCCCACTGTGCACCCCAAGTTAAAAGTCCTAAAAAAAGGGATAGAAAACCCTTTTCAAATTATAATCAATTATAAGGAGGCTACCTACATTCGTGCACTACTAAGCAAATTTCAATTACAATACATAAATTGGCTACAGATTGTCCCTATAGTCTCTCTGTTCCGTAGTCAAAGACATGTATGCATTCACTGAAGTACACACACCCACATTTGAATATACACTGTTAATCAACAATTTTGAATAAAATGGCAAAGATATCAGGTATCCACTCATCATTTGAGAAAATTTTATATTAGAAAATTATTCAGGAGGAGGATAAGAAGGTAGTGAATTTAAAAGTTTCAGTCAATTAATCGTTTCATTGTAAAAAATGGATGGTGTGTAGGGAATTTAATTTGTCATACGACAAGTTACAGCTAAACAAAATTACACCTAACAATGAGCTTTGGTGCTCAACTACAAGAAAAACATCACAAGGACAAGGAACCTTGCTGCTATTCACAGTAAATTGTCCAGAAATGATCCAATTTAATTTAGGATGGAACTCTCTTACTGAAAAACAGCGTACAATTTGATTAATTTAATCATTTTGTGACACCAAATGAAACTGCAGCGATATACATAGTGTTTTGACGGGGTGTCCGCCTAAAAAAGGTGATTATTGAAAGTTGTCACAATGACGACCTTCCTATTTTATAAATTGGCTTAATAGTATCGAACCATTCTCTCATTTCAAGGTGTCTCTACAGACTGTGTTTAATTTCCTAAATCCGCTGACAAGCTCATCAGACAACCATAGTACAGTTAGATATACAAAGGATAGAATATAAAGGAAGGAGGAATACAGTCTATCTGTGTGTGTGTGTGACAGCAAGGGTTTATTTTGTCCTTTGTTGAATCAAAGTCTATTTTATGTATGTATACATTACATATCCATGAATGACAGAGGGACAGATAAGGCGGATCTTGCTATACTTACATTCACATTAAAAACCAGCACACACGCATGTTCGTCTCCCGTTACAATCCCCCGCATGGAAAGTCAATGAAGCTTTCGTTTTTGTTTATCGTAAATGATTACAGTCAACGACGACGACGATTTAGTCGCATAACAATAACTACATAGTACATAGGTTTCAAAAACAAAAAACAACGAGAGAGCTCAAAGAGAGGGAGGAGCAATGGAGGGATAAGCATTAAAGTGAGAGGACCTGGAACAGATTCAAAATGTAATACAACCAATAGTCAGACAAAAATGAAACGGTTGACGATTGATAGTAGAAACAGTAGAAGTAGTAGGGAGTACACTTGATATTAATCACTAAAATTGTCTGGTCAACAGTATACTTTGCTTATACGATATTGTATAAACAACAAAAATAGCTATCATCTCATAAATTCCTGAATAAAGTGGCTGAGTGGAAATGATGTGATGTCCCACGGTCATAAAGTTGTTAGCACACACATTCATGTGTTTCAGCAAATTGTCCCTCAATATTTGATTTACTTTCAAAAAAAGGTTCAAAAGTGTTGACTCGACACATAAAAACCCCAAAAGACAATTATTACATTACCTATTCATGTGAATGTTTTCTTTACTCTTGCTCATTTGTCCAGAAAATTTGAGTGGACATTCTTAATTAAATAAATAAAGACAACATATTAAGGTTAGGCATTACCATATGTCACATGATAAGAAGAGTAGATGAACAAAATAATGGGAACATGTGTCTTCTAGGTTATAAATGATAACATTTAAAATACAAAATACATTATGTTGATAGTGAAAATCTTAATGAGTTCATTTCAGGAAGGAGGATTAAATTCTGGAGGCTTGTAACTACTCAACATCAATGTCAACCACCACCACCCTGTATACACTAGATAAACGCGAGAGTTGAATTTCATTACTGTATAAAGTAAGGTGGAGTGTGTAAAAATAGTAATACGTCAATTTTTAATGTAATCCCATAAAAATATTTATGTAATGTCACATGCATATATAATGTGTAGAAATGCTATATCATTAAATTGTATATGCGCTATGTGAAAAGGTACCCACACTGATACCTCCACACAAATGCAATCTTTAACTACTGGCATTCTCACATCATCTGTACTTCATCTGATGGTCATTCGTTCAGTTTATGCACTGTCAAGAAGTGCACTGCAACTCTAGATGACCATATGTATGACCGACAATAGGAAACTAAGGCTATATATACAATACATAATGAGTAAATCAAATCGTAAACATTTCTATATAANTGTATGACCGACAATAGGAAACTAAGGCTATATATACAATACATAATGAGTAAATCAAATCGTAAACATTTCTATATAACTTCAATAATTATTACGTATTAGCATACAGAGGAGGAAGAAGCCTCACAATTGTTATGTGTAGATCTATACACACATGTAAATACACTGCTACAGACCCTGGGCGTCTACCTCATTTGTCATTGAAACATAAAGAAGCTGTAACTTTAATCGAAAACACATGTGCTTTCGCTCACTACTCTTTACATGGGGGGAGCACTTGTGTGTGTGTATTTGGGTACTCTGCCTAGTCTTTCGTAAATAATGTACCATGTCTTAAGAATATAACAACTATACCATGGAATGCACACTAGGAAAATGATGTTTCATGTTCAATGATAATTAAAACATTGAATATATTTCATGAGGAAGATTTACAAGTCGAGTACCTCTTTGTTTTTAATGGATAATTACAATTAGTGTGAACTTAAAGCTTTGTGTGTGTCCACGAGGATCAAAATTCAATTTCCCATTACTCTCCCAAATTTGAATCATACTTTTGTCTGCCCATTATTTTAAGTGTCAGAATATTTACATAATAATAGGAGGCCACACCAACAACACCAGTCAAAAGAATATTATAATTGAGAGGGTGTAATTGTAAAAAAATTTTTTTTTGTAGCACAGGTATAAATTGTCGATTTCCTTGACACTTGAAAAATCTTATTTTAACACTGTCTCCTGTAGCAAACGTATTTACCATCGAACAAGAGATTATCCGTCGTATATCCTAACATTTTTTGGATGTGCGTAAAAGCATTGTTTAGGTGTGTGACTCCAGAAAAAACATGGTTACGACAAAGAGAGGATGACGTTAACTTTTTGGTTTCCCATGCAAATCTAAAGCCAAAAATTCACAATGCCAAGAAAATCCACATTTATACATATTTGAAGCAATCGTAATGGAAAGAGCGAGGGAGAGGAAAAAAAACTGATAAATCTTCATCTACGTCAACTACTATAATAACTATGATATAATATTCCAATGAATTACCATATTAATGCATAAATAAACATTATTCTCAAAGGTGTGTTTACATTTTCCTTCGTCTCATCGTCAGTTTGTACAAACAACAAAATGATTTTGCCTAGTCCGAAAAAAATGAAGAGTAATGTTATATAAGTACGCTGTAAACGTGAGGGGTTTACTGCATTTTATTCTCAACGCTGTGGATGAATTTTCTAGGATTCAGGAATCTTTTCATGTAATTATGAACCAGAAGGAGTCCTTTTTTGACAAACCATTCAGTGCGTCATGCATGCACACACCGAAGTTGAATATGAAGTCTCTTGAGACTAACTTATGTAGACAAACTTAAAAAATAATGTTGAAACCACCACTTAAGTACACTTATGTTCGTATCTTTTGGAAACTTTAAGAATCCGAAAATAAAATCGGTACAATATTAATACACTCAGCAAATATGACACATACCATGTTACTGAGTTGATATCGTGTTTTTTTATATAAATGTCAACGATCAAGCACATTTAAAGCAGTGTTACACTACATATCTAAATACATTAAATAGCAGCGAAATATCAGCAACAGTATTTTGAAGAAAGAGAAATAAAAAATGAGACATAGCTGTGATAAATTAAAAAGCACTGGACAGAGGTTTAAATTCTTGGTAAGTACTTTGATGAAAAAATTTTCTGCCTTTAATTCTAATCAACCATTTATGTGCATACTTATTGAAAAAGATCATATTTCAGCAAGATTAAATAAATATCAACATCTTTCAATAAATATAGGGATCTGCTTTTGTTTTTATGACTTTAAGAGATAATCCGGGTAAAAATGACATTGACAAAAGAATTGTTCCCTTATTTTGTTTACATTATTTAAGTTATTATTATGTTAACCCGAGTAAGAGTTAATACAAAGGTGAATTATACTGCAACTTGTGATTGACAATATAATATTATGACTTATTAATATTTGCAAAATAAGAATCTGAAATATTTACCTTGGTCTCCGGTTTGGTACATGAAGTACAGTCCACCATAATTTTAGAACAATAATATTAAGTATAAAGTTGTCACAAATGTGGGGGTCAAAAGAGGAAAAATGATCTAAGCTACCACAATCTTATAATTATTTTGACAATGTGGAATAAGTAAATCTCCTGGACACACTGCACTCACTGAAAGAACACTTGACAATGACGATAATCAGCTGTGCAATTATGAGGAGTCTCAGCGAATTAGACACATGGACTAAAATTGACAGCGATCTTGGCAGTCAAAGATCAGGATAAACACTGAAATTAAAATCGCGAGACTCTGCTTTGGACCAAAGCCTTTGCCTGCACTTTTAGTACCACACCTCGCTAATACATACGTCCACTTTTCCCATCCACTAGACTACATTGACTGTCCACGAAAGTCTCTTTCAAATTGTCTTCAGAAAATTATTTTTTCTCTATCAAAAATTTCAATTCAAAATGTTGAAAATAAAGTTTGTGAACGGGCTTCAATTGTCTGTTTAGGGATAATATAGTAAAGAACATTTAACTCGTATTATAATTCTAGTCTTTAAATGTCTGTGCATAGATCCCAAGTTCGATTTTTATACAAGACTATATTGCGTCTTCATAAATCACTTCCAGACGGAATAAGACAACTTGGTAAATAATAATTCATTTTGTACATTTCCAATTATAAATTTGATAATGGACGTAAGACATTTTAAAATTTCAGGAGACGAATATGTCAAGGACGAATTCAGAAGACACAAAAATATTGCACCAGAACATGTGTCTGCATTTATGATGGAATGGGCTGTAAGTAATTAATTTTAAAAGAAAAAGGGTTCTCAAGTTCTTCTTGTGTCACTCTCTTATAATATTTGTGTGCTATTTCTAATTTGCAGAATTATTGTACAACATTAGCTAAGCAGACTGGACTGCGTGGTTTTAAGCCCGATCTAAAACTTGGAAAACCCTTGGAGCCAGAAAAACTGGATCATTTTGAGAGTTCACAGCTTTATCAGTTGTATGAATTAAAGACTACAATTGAAGGTACAAACGCTGAAGGAGACAACAACATACCTGATACTGCAAAAACAAAAAGTTGAGGTTTTTCCATTTAAGTATGTATTTATAGTAAACGCTGAAATATTGAAAATAATCTGTAAATAATAACGATATCAATATGCGTACCGCATGTCAAAATAAAATCACATTTTGAATAGTGGCACAAAATAAATTTGTCTTTATTCTTCAATTCATTTGGACTAGAACGGAAATATGATTGTGTACATACTGTCAAAGTTTAAAATTTAATCGATTTTATTTTATTATTATACTGGTTTTTGTGGTGGAATGGCGAGTGCGATAAATACGAATACATGAAAAAACGTTAAAGGCACATGTAAAAATGAAAAACAATTTTTGTTCGGTTGGTGAGCGCATTGTCAACGTTAAAACTATTTTTGTTCGGTTGGTGAGCGCATTGTCAACGTTAAAACTATTTTGTTTGTACGATAGGCATTCATTAGTCATATTGCTTTCGACCATTTACACAATAATATACATTCTTAATTATAATTCATAAATACCATAAGGTGAGGAATTTGCACAAAACGTAACAAAAAAATGACTAGTCGATTGATTCGAAAACTATAGGAGTAACAATATTATGCATACACACTAACGTTAAATTCTACTGTCTGGACAAATTTAGCATGTTTGCGTGTGATCACAGTTTGAAGTTGAAGATTATTGTGGTGAATTTGGTTTTTTCATTAGACACTACAATACTTGTAATTAGACGGGATCAAATATGATTCCGAAGGTACAAAATATACATAGACTTAAGGGAGCCAAGAGTCAAAAAAAGTGAAACCCAGGGCCCTTTGTATTTATTTAGTATTGCTTCCTGTTCATTCTGAGTTAAGACGTTGTGCGAGAAATTCTGAAATTCGGTTCTGAAGTTCAAAATTCGGTGTTAGATTAAGGTTTGCTAGCTCCATATTCTGTAATACAAATAAATAATTGTATGATTAGGTTTTGCCATGTTAAATATACGTATTCCTCTCCGTCAAATAGAAGGTAATACATACTTAATTAAATAGATTAATTAATATACTTACTGTGAGAGGGCTGGTCGTTTTTCCTGTCAAGAACCATTCTGTAATAGCTGCTCTCTCATATGAAAACTTTTCGCTTTCTGAAAAAATGGAAAAAATGAGAGGTTAATAGTATGCACACAGAATGTAACACGCACACTTTCTCTCAATATGAGAAATTACCGCATGTCGTGACGGGTTCCACCATTATATCATGGGTGATAGGACAGAAAAATTCAACGGGGGCTGCAATCGTGACGGCTTTGCTCACTGCCTTCTTCTTTGAACTGACTCCTAACGTCTTCAGCCATTGAAGTTCTGTCAGCAGTTGTTTCCTAACAGTCTCTTCCTCTGTAAAAGAGAACACAAAAAAATTTATTATTAAATCAAGACATTTCAAAATTCGGAATATTAACGAATAAATTTATTCACCTATGCCAAGTTGGTTTATCAATTCTGCTTCATTCAGCCGTATTAGTTTTTCACCCATGATTTCATTCGATTCGAAAACATGACCGAAATCACCCAGACCAATTTCAGCCAACCCTAAATATGCACATGTTTAAATTATCAAAAAATACTATTCTCCGAAAATATTATTAATTTCAGTGGACATGAGTACTCACATCCACAGACATCGTCCGAAGTCCACTTGGAAATCATATTCTCTATAGCCAAATTTTCAACTCCGGCAGATTCACAAGCAATCGACTCATGAAGTTGCCAAACTTTGACTGTGTGATCACTTGAGCCTAAAAACAAGTTATCCAAGTTGAAAGTTAATTTTAGGTAAAAAGATCAATACTCCACAAAATTAATTATGATTACACTTACATGAAACCAACAACGTTCCATTTGCTGCAAAGGCACAGCCTGTCACATATCGATCATGTCCTTCCATTACTTGGATGCAAACACCAGAACTCTATCGAGATAAATATTATTATTTATAAATCATTTGGGATGTAATAATAATAATTCCGATGTGGATCTATCTCGTAAATTTGCTTACCACATCCCAAAGACGTACGGTTTTGTCCCCAGCAGCAGAAGCTAGCAATTTTCCAGAAGGAGCGAAAGCCACTGCCATAACGTTGTCATTTCTTTTTTGAAAAAGAAAAATATATAAAAGAAAATCAATGTCAATTTACTTGTCAAATGATGTCTGTACTTCCGTATAGTCTTTTTAGATTATTTATATAGTTAAAAAATTACCCATGGTCCGTAAATGTTTGCCAGATTGTAAAGCTGGCTGCTGCCTCTGGTCCAATCGTCACTTGCCATAATTTAATGAGAGAGTCGTTACCACAAGTAGCTAGCAATAATCGATGTTGTCCTTTTGTTTGACCAAGGCCTTTTGGACTAAAGTCACAAGATGTAACGCCCAACTCATGTGCCTCACACTGTGTAATCAGTGATGCAGTTGCACTGTCGTCTCGACAGTCCCATAGTTTCAAGTATCCATTGAAACATCCTGTGACGACAAATTGACCATCCGGTGAAAATGCAGCACCATAAATTGCAGCCTCATGTTCTTCAAATTGTCTGTGTACACGTCACGATAAAAGGTCACCATTAAAATGTTTCTTCTGAAAAGATACTAATTTACATTCAGTGGTTTACATACTTTATTAAAGTCTCCGACTTGACTCTCCATAAAGATGCTTTTTCATCATCCCCTGTTAAATTGTAATAATAAAGTACATAATGAATTAAATTTAATGCTACGAGTATTTTCCCCCGTGAGTCACAAAAAGTAAAATTGCAAAAGATAAAACTCACCGGCAGCAATAAGAAGGGACGCATCAGGAGAGAAACGACATACACGTAGCCTATGTTTTATAAAAAAAATATTTTGTAAATATTTTCCTTGTAACCTTCATCAAATAGAATATTAATAAAGGTCAGTCATTTAGTAATTTTCTCTTACGCTCCTCCGCTTGGATGATAACAGCCTCCAACACGTTCAGAATTCTAAAAGCATACACAAATAGTTTCAATGAACATTTTTTGCTGCATTGAAAAGTTGGACATGTGAAAATTTTAAACTACAAACAATTATGACAGAATTACGACAAAGGAATACTCACGGAAATATTGCAGAAGCTGATTGTCCCATCTGAAGAAGCTGCTGCCAACATCTCCAGCTGGGATGAGTATGAAACGCTGTTGACCGCATATTTGTGGGAACAGAATGAGGCGATGTCGATCTCTTCCATTGTCTCGAGATCCCAGGCGAAGACACACTTGGAACTACTATTGCATTGAAATCAATCACCAAAAATCCGTTCAAGCTTAATTCATGCCAAGCGTACAAACGGATACCCCATTTAGATGCGCAGAGCAACTTCATGCCAATTAACTGACTGAATGCAGTCAAATGGACCCAAGACCCAGAAGCCCCATCGAAGCAAGCATCGATTTTAATCAACAGCTATGAAAGCTTGGAAAGAATTAGTTTTATAGAAACGGGAAAAAGTTTCATGCACTGAGTCACAAGCACTAAAAATTGTATATTAATGAAAAGTTTAAGGAATATTACATATAATAACAAGATTCACAATTCTAAAGTTTTGCCTCTCTAACATAACACTGCCCAACTAGTCTGCTATGTTAAACATTACTTCTACAGTAGAACTTCTACCATATATAAAAACAAGAGAAAATCGTCTGAAAACACGAAAACTATACCTGGCAGCTGCCACAACTATTGAGTTGTTAATTATGAGGCAAGAGTTGAAGTCAACCTAAAATAAATATAATTTTTGAAAGTTTATGACACAAGTTTAATATATAAATATACGAGTAAAAATATATACTGACAAGCCTCTCACTTTTGGCACGGTGAAAGTTGCTTTGAGAAAAACTCCTTCCTTTTCTTGTAACATACGGGACTTGCACAACTTTTCATACTATGTACATATAAGAAAATGAATTAATTTAATACATCAAGTTTTTACGAGTCATTAATTTATTGTGAGTCACAAGTTTTGATAAATTCAAAATTGCAAGACAATTCACCTGTGGCCACATTTCCTCCGTTGTCAGAGTATATTCTGAACCGATTGATCCTTTTAATTCTTCTGAAATACTCACGGTCCCACTCAAATTCCAAATTATCACTGTACAAAAGAAAGAAATGGTTAAAATTAATTTTTTTGTTGACTATAATTTGACCCGTTGTGTTTTTCGACATGGAATGTATCTATTATTAATATATTTTACATTTGATGTGTGAATGAATAAATAGAATGTATTAGGGTACATTACGGAATATGAACATAACACAAATAATTTCATACGGTTATCAATAATTTCTGAAATGCTTCTCAATTACTACATCACAACATATATTTTTGTAAAAAAGTTCAGTTCTTACCATGTTTATCGTTGGATCCTGTTGTGAACACACACCATAAAAATTAATTTATTATTATTTTACATTTGACTCAATCTTTGGACTGTGAAATTTCTTAAATTCACCTGATGCCAACAAACGGCCATCGGATGAGAAGGCGCAAGATGTTACATATCTATCGTGACCCTCCAGGATTTTCACGCATTTGCCGCTTAACTAAATAAGAAAAAAGTTACATATACATATTTACGTTTGCACAAAGGAAAATAAACATTATTTAAAACTTTTGCAAATATATATATAACTTACATCCCACAGTCTGACTGTTTTATCACCTGAAGCACTAGCAACTGCATAAAACAAGTAATTTATGATGACTAAACACAATTAATAACGTGTAGGCTACTAATAAATACATGATAAATAAAAAGTGTGCTTACTAAGGCCAGCAGTAGTAGAAATTCCTAAGAAATATAACAACAGTCGCTGTAAAATTGTACTTATTTCCTAATTTCAGGAAGCATGAAATTTCTCAGTCAATTTTACCAACAGCATTTTGCAAAAATATACTTACGAACACACATCACGGAGGCTGAATGGCCCTGTAAAACTCGAAGAGGCTCAATATCATAATCCAATCCTAGGGTCACATTCCAAAGTTTTACTGTGTGATCCTGCCCACTTGAAGCCATGAGGACCAGCTTTCCAAAACCACCATCACTGGATACTAGGGATGGTGCAAAGGTCACACAACAAATTCCCAAGTCATGAGCATCCTACACGTCAAAATTCAGAAAAAATCATACATCGGTCACTAAGTATTAAATGACATGCTTGATACTACTATTATTGCCAACAACAACAATATGCTTACATCAACAGTGGCTAAAGGCTTTGTATGCGAGGCTGATCCATCCCACAAATTTAGAAATCCGGCACTGCATCCACTAACCTGAGAATCGAGGTTTTAGAAATGTGTGAAATGGCTGTATATACAAACGGTATTAGATTTTAAAAATGTAATTTGTCAACTCACAACAAAAGCCTCATCGGGTGCAAATGAAGCAGCATAAATGGCTTCCTCGTGACCGATTAAAGTTCTAAATACATTCATCATCATTGTATTATTAGAATGTTTATCCTATGAATATTCCACATGCAAATTGTCAACTTTATGGTGATAGGCTAACCTTTGTAAATTTTTTGTGGAAACATCCCTGTGTAAAAAATTAATGTCACTTATTTTCACTGTAATTAAGAGTCATTTGGTAATTATAATAGTATATTCTCACCATAAATTAACTGCACCATCATCACCAGCTGTCAGTAAAAGTGTTGAGCCTTTACGCAAAAATAATACAATTAGAATGTTACATAATCTATTTGACAAGGTCTCATATTTTCTGAATTTTCATGTCACATGTCAATTTGACTTGACATGTCAACTTACGTGCAGAAAAATTACAGACTCTAACAGCTGAATTCCCTGGCTGAACAAAACTACCCAATTTTTCTCCACTCTAAAATGTAAAAAAAGAACCTCATATTAGAACACAGAACCTTTCAGAAAAACTTGAAAATGTTTTAAAAAATTCAAGTTTCCAATTTACCGTCACATCCCATAAAATCGTAGTTCCATCAACACTTCCTGTCGCTGTAATTAAATTGAAGTAAAGTCATTCAATTAATGAGTGACAAGTGGAGGTTTAGTTGTACTAGGTTATGTACAGCTGATATACAGAAGTTATACTCATAATTGTCAAGATACTCACCTAGAATAGTTCCATAAGGAGAGCTAAGACAGAAGAATGAAATAATTACAACAAGGGACGATTTTAAGTTTTGTAGAAAATGATTGAAAAGTTTAACATGAAAATTGTCACTCACAAATCCACAGAAGTAACACCATACTTATGCCCGGTTAAAGGTGAAAAAGAAGTTCCAACATATCCAATATCCTTTTCCCATTTTAATACTTCAGCTTTTTTGTCGCTAAAAAAAATAGACGGACAAAAATGTAATCAACGAAGTGTCATGATGATGACACTGTCATCACGCAATATTCTTCGATAATTGCAAAAATTATACTATGGATTTCACATTATCAACATGCATGGAGGGGTCGTGTCAAAAAAGACGGTTTGAAGCAAAAAGTAATACGAAGAATAATACGAGGTAAGATAGTATTGTGAATTTACGATACCTTCCGCCCGTCGCTAAAGTGAAATTCCTACCGAAACAGACACTAGAAACAACAAATATCCATTAAATTACTATGAAACTTGATACGAAACAAAATTGAAAAGTTTAATGAAATAAATTACATACCTGTTGACATCACTTTTGTGTATGTCAATAGTTTGAAGGCGAGATATTTGGGAAATGTCCCAAGACATTTCAAATTGATTCTTTGACAATATTTCCCAGTCGTGGACTTGAACTCTTTGTCTTCTATTTGATCTACAAGATCGATTATGACGACCCATTATAGATTTGTGAAAAATAATTTAAAACTAAAAAATGTCTTGAGGAACTTAAAAAATTAAAAAACTGAGCACTTGAACTTTCCTCCCGAAAATCATCTGACAATAACTTTCTCCACTTTCTTTTCACATAGTCTCTCTCTTTCTGATGTTTCTCTTTTGATAATCCTCTGTAATCTTCACCTACTACATTTATTATCTACAAAAATCTCTTGGAATCTCGTAAGAATGGATGGAAAGCATAGAATCTACACACTGAAAACTAGAACAATTCCACAATAACATTATAAATTCTTATTTCCTTGTATGCGCAATTTGCGATTTCTTTTCTCTCTCTTTCTCTCTGTGAAAGGATGTTGACACGTCCACACCGTGGTATCAACTGAGGCAAAGAAGCATGAGAGAGTTGCGAAAATACTTTAGATTGTCGAGAAAAGCGCATAGTCGTGTCTGTGTTTCGGAGAGATGAAAGTCCCAAAATAACCTACCCACTCTCCCTCTGTGCAATTTTCATATTCTGGTAGAAAATAGAAACTTAATAGTAGCGTATACTACTACGACGACCAAACAATTTTCTCCCTCTTTTTTGTTTTCTCTCACTAAAACACTGTCTGTGTAGTGTAGTGTAGTGTATCTCACATATCACAAAGTTGTTGTTGTTGTAGACCACAGGGCTTCTCTGGTACAAAGAAAAGTTGAAACTTTTTTTTATCATGTCAGACTCCACAAACACGTAGAATACGTAAACAGTGATCTATAAAGCTCACTCGTGTCCGTCCATCCCTTTACTATACTGAATGTAGTAACACCAGCCACGTTTGATGGTGTTACGTCATTTCGAGTGAAACACATTGAATTACGAATTTCGAAGAAATTTCTAGGTACAAATGATGTCATGAATCATGTCTGTGTACAGGAATAAAACTTGACAGCTCCTGCCTATTCCCTAAAAATATACCTAGCTAGTGTGTAAACTATTTTAGTCAAAGTAAATCAGTATATAATGATCGGCATAACGTTTGTCTGTTAGTAAATTTCATTCACTTGTCCAAATATCTCTCTGTGTCTGTCTGTGATTAAATCATTCAACTACTCCAAGAGACATTGCTTCATTTAACATAATTTTAGGTGAGAAAGCGAACAAGGTCAAGTAGAAATGGAATTAAGTGAAAGATGTCCAACGTCCTTCTCATTGTGTGTGTCTTATTTTGTATTCTAATAAACTAATAATTAATGATGACTTTTGTGATTCTATTTATGTAGCATGAGCACACTTTTGTCAGGTGTCCTACATCCACCTATTCCTATTTTCAATTTAAGAGTAAAATAGATATTGGACATGTATGTACATTTTCTCCCGAAAAGTAACTCCATAAACCCATGACGTCAGTTCTTGCACAAGGAAAATCATGAAAGAATCTCTGAGGAAATTCCAGTGTATTGAGTTCTTCTGGTCACCTCCCGTGAAAACCAAGTCAATACTCTTTTGGTGTGTGTGTATTGTATGTGTGTGTATTACGTCACACTGAACATTCAGGTGTCCTACTTATGTGTAAGTATATTCGTCCTATCTCTCAAGATAAAAAAGAAGAACGGGATTGTTCAATGTTTACTTGGTGGTAGGTAAAGAAGAAGAAGGGGAATCCTTCACAGTACAGTTACCTACATTTTCCCTTTTGTACTCTTCTGTACGCAATTTTCCCTATCTACATATCCGGTATATTTATTTACAACACAAGGGAACAGGAACAGGGATATTTTATTGATTTCAAAAGCGTACGTATGTGCGCTTTTCAGATTCCATCCAAAAACCAAGAACCAGTCTGTCTCTTGACAAAGCTTTTGTGCATGGTTTGTCACGGTATGTCACCTTTTGTATCATTTATTTAAATAAATGATACCATCCAGTCTGACATACTACGTACTACAAAACTACCTCCACTTGTCATTCCTTTAAATACACCCATACAAATTATCCCTTTTGATCATTCACACACAACGTAACAATAAAATCCATTATGCTGTGTTACAACCTAAATTGGTCATCACATTTAGCCGTCACCCCCTCCCTTCCTCCTCTTGTCCAGTCTTCATGATGGAAAGAAATTCTCTTTCTTATCCACACACATACACTCTTTCTCTATCAATTGTATATCTAACATCATCATAATCGTCTAAAGTTCAGACTGACATAGTTCATTGTGTGTTCACTTTACATTCCAGGTAAGGCTGATACTCACGTGGAGGTGTACGAATGAAGAGATGGATGGATATGGAGGGCGGAGAAAAGCTGTAACCAACGTAGTAATGTAATGGATTTACCCAAAAGATGTAGGCCCTACATGTAACTTGACTCGTTAATAAATAAACATGTAGACATGAGTACACATCCATCCATCCATCCACGGGTCAGGGGGAAGGTCGAAACGCGTCTACGGTTCTCCTTTTATTTATATTTTTTTGTAGTGATTTTTCCCATTAGCCAAATGGCTTAGGCTCACAGCACACACAATTTGTGATGTTTTTTTTTCCTTTTCAAATTTTTTCAAAATTCAGTGACTATACCCTTGTGAATTATTATTACACATCCATCCATGCTCAGTCTGAGTGTACACATGCATATTATTGACATTGTAATAACATTTCCCCGCCTCCTCCCTCCATTCAATTTTACATTATACTTTTAATTTTTCATAAAATATTCATCCTCCCTATACACTCTATATTTATAAACACATTATCTATCTACAATTACATCAGCCTTCTCTCATTTTGTTTTTCTCTCCTTCTTCCCTTTCACAATCACCACTCGTTAGTCCTTTAAGCTACCTGTAAAGCCCCAATACTTTCATCTTTCAAATCTTTAAAGAGCCTCCTCTCTACCCCTCTCTCTTCCATATGAGAGGGAGAGAGACAAAAACACAAAATTGAATTGTACAACGGAAAAAACCAAGGACGAACATAACATACAAAGACTTTTTTGAATTTTTTAACACACTTAAAATGTCTTTTAAAGCCTAAGCTCTCCCAACAGACTCAAACACTCACAAAATTTCTCCATATTTTTTCATACATTTTATGTCTCTCGTCCACACACACACAATAGGAACTCTTCAAATCATCATGAAAACATTGTTACGAAATGCTTTCCCTCCCTCCTGGAGACTATGCATCATACTCTACTATATACAATTCCCCTCGTACACTGTGTTCTACGTACAACCCGTAAAAATAATCATTCCAACTGAACATCCTCCAGTTAGACTTTCAATGTGGAAATTTAATTCCATGATTTATGACTCTTCCTTCCTTTCCTTTCAACTGATAATTTTTTTGGTGAAAGTGGCGAAAGTTGGAAAAAGGTTAAGAAGATGGGGAAGAGAGGTGAGAGAAAGTAGAGAGAAAGTTTAATTTTGATTTTTAATCAGGAGGATGGGAAGAGAAAGATTTTGGAAGTTTTTTTATGACTTGTACCAACTCCCAGGGAATGCCATATATGAGCAATGATGAGATGGAGGAGACAGAGACAGAGTAGAGGATGTATTATAATTTGACGTATACATACAAACACAGACACCAGGAAAAAAGGTCACAAGCCGCCACGGCGGCACGAGGCTTTCCTCACACCATCCATCCCATCCATTCCCATGCCATTCAGAAGTATTAGTGGTATATCCATGGAGGGGAGTTTGTAATGTCACTGATCGGGTAATGCACGTCACTAATGACGTAACCAACAAGAAGGAACATATGTACGTAGCGTGGAGTTTGGATGGTGTGGCTGTTGCCTGTGATGTGGAAGAAGTAGCACAGTCAGCTTGAATCTTGGAATGGAACGTGAAAGGAAGAGGAAGAGAGATCCTTCCTTTCAGATACTCACCATCCAAAAATGGGATGCTGGATACACACACACAAGGAAAAACGGAGTGAGAGAGACCATTTCTACGGTACATACCACCACCACATGATAAGTCTGTAAAGCCACAGGCATATAAACCCATAATATCCGGTTCTCCCTGTTTTGTTAAAGGTCAGAAAGTCAGATGATTGTGTGGTGTGGAGCGGTGCGGTGCGGTGTGGAATCTTATCCTCTTTTTTCGGAGTTTCTCCTAATGTCTAAGCAACTTTCATCCGCAATTTGTCTTCTTTATAGGTATTCTCAAAGCTGTCAAACAAGTCAATTGCAAATTGTAAAAATGATAAAATTGCCCAACGCCCTCGTAACATTCCCTCCTTTCATACACATCAAACATGGCTGTAAAGACAAAAATCCTTCCATTTTCCACAATTTTGTACACATGGGATGAGGAGGTATTTTAAATGAATTTTGTTTTGGGATGGTCAAAAGGTCAAATGGAATATTTTTTTCAAAAAGAAAGCACACAACAAAAAAAGGGAGAGACAGAACGGAATTTTTCAGTAGCACATGCACACTCCGTCAAGTAATTACTTTATTTTTTAATATGATTAACTTTTATTTTGGCCAGGAATGATTTTCTGGTTTTGCGAATTTTTATAATAAACCGCCATACATGCTTAACTGTCCATGTCACTGTCTATTCTTCAGTCAATCTGACTCTGCTTTCACCATTACATTTTTTTTCTCGAATCAAATTCAAAACCTTTTCTGTCTCTCATAAAAAAGAATAAAGAAAAATGGGCGGAGGAAGGGTACTCATGTCAAAAGTGTCAGAGTTGACACGGTCCGGAAGAGAAAAACCTTGTATTATTATTTATAACATGTAATTTTCCTGTAGGATGATGACAAGGATGAACAAAATACTCGTATTATTGATATTTTGTATTCCTACATATTTTATAATCTCAAACTCATGCACTCAAACCCCTGTCTCTCTCATCTCTTATTCATGGAGTACAAAATGAGACCCGTACCTTTCCTCGCTTTATGTTTTTTTCTTTCTTTCCCAATTTTTCTCCAAAAAAATGCAATACTTTTGTAAGAAAATTCTTTTTTTTTCTCTGACTCGCAAAGTCTTTCTTCAACTTTCTCCTCTTCTTTCTCCTTCTCTTAACAGATACGATGATTTCACAGAATTTATCATCATTTTTTTCTAAAGCTTATTCACATAGTCCCTCAACTTAAATTAAATTAGCCTTTATGTCATAATCTCCTTTTCAACCCCAATCAAATGATCAGATAATTGATCCTTTCATTACAAGAGTCGTGAGTAACAAATCAAAGTTAGTAGAGCATAGCCTATTATACAAGAATAATTAGTGAACCCATTTCCCTGTACACTCTCAAAAGGTTGATAAACAAGGAGAGTCCATTCCTCCCTCTCCTTCTATAGGTCTATGGATTAATTATACAAAACGTCCTCATTTCACAAATATGATCAATACCTGATTAATGTTTCAATGCTGAATCTGAACGATCTTTTCATTCCCCCTTTATTTCTCCTTTCTCCTCTACAATCAATGCATATGAACAATTCCTTATCAGTCGACCTGAAGTGAAAATGACTCCCAAAAAATAATTTTTAATGATTCGCCCACTATTTCATTGTGGAATTCGAGATAGTAACAATTTATTATTGTAGAAGAATAATGAATAGAAATAAGGCATGCGGGTACACATTTGTATTTGACTATGTCCCTAATTACCTGAATAGGTGTGTACAACTTGGGTAGAAATCAATTTCTTTCCCAGGTACACAGGGACACAAGAGCCCTTTTTTGTTTTCATTTGTCAGCCCCGCTTTTAGAATTTGACTTAGTGAAGAAGAGAGGGTCTTGGGAGTACAGGAGGATTGGAAGGGGGG
>WJFB01002598.1:0-18122 GCA_009870185.1 Pygmarrhopalites habei
ACATACAACCAGAATATGATCGTGAAGAAAAAGGACTCCCTATACCTTCTCATGTGGGGGGGTTGTCGTTGAAAAAAGGCCAGTTGTTCAATGCTCGAGATAGGTGGATATAGTGAGGTCTCGTTTGATAACATTGAGGGTCGACGTAGTTCACCCTTTCACGACATAGACGACCCTAGCGTAGTTTGGGTTATATACATATGGGCAAGTCGCCTCTCTATCTAAATCTACCTCATGTCACATACACGGCGATTGTTCGGTTTTTGTTCTGAGTGTAAGGGGTCGTCGGGCAAAAAGTCTGTGAAAGTTGGAGACATAGCCGAAAAAACCGAATTCAGAGGTTGAAATTAAAGCTGAACGATCCGAAAATACACGGGAAAAGTACGGGACGAAACGCTTCCCTTTTGACATTTTCGATCGATAAAATTTATCGATCGGTCAATTCGCGTACATCTGCCTACCCACCGTCACCCTTTCATTCATTCGATTCTTGATTTACCCGGATCTCCACGTGTGATTCCCCTCAGTGTACATACGGAAGGGCTACTACTACATACATACTTCGAGGGGTAAGGGAATCATCTGTTCCTTCAGTCTCCCCCATTGATATAATCTCCTCCCCTTCTATTGTGTCAATTAGTTTCATCCCCTCTCCCTATTTATTTACATATTTACACGTGTGTTTGCTGTTATTGCATCATCATTCCTTAACAAATGTTTCTATTCTATTTTATTACAGGTTGTCCGAAAGTTATCCACATAGTACATTATCGTCTTCCTCCTCTTTACTTCAACTTTACATCCGTAAATGGCTAGATACCTTGTTCAAATTGTTGTACTCGGGACACAGGCTATTGGAAAAGCATTTGCTCAAGCTTTAAGAGAAGAATATGTTGCAAGTCAGGCTGCCGCCGGTAGAAGGACGACAAGTCGAGGAGGAGGTGGGACAGGGGATGCTCAGACTACCTCCGACAATCTAAAATTGGGAATGTCATTGGAAGAAGCTCGTCAAATTCTTTATGTGAGTCCAGAAAATAATGCTGAAGAAATTATACAAAATTATAAACATTTATTTGATGTTAATGATAAAAGTAAAGGTGGATCCTTTTATATACAGTCTAAAATATTTAGAGCGTACGAAAGATTGTCAAAACAAAATCCTGAATTATTTAATATACAAAATAGTAATAGTCAAATAACATGATTGCAAAGTTCACCAAAGAAATAATATAAAAAAAGAACTGATTTTGACATGTATGTATAAGCTGTTGGACATATGCGGACCATTTTTGGGTGGTACTAATGAAACATTTAAAAGTAAAAATGAGAATAAACTTTTGTTAAAATATTTCTCTCTCTCTCAATGAAAAGCAGCTCTTCAATGATCAGCTGAATTTTGCGCATGGCATTGTGTATGTCAAAAAATTGAGGTCCTCGTTCAGGTTTTTATTATTTCAAAATTCGGACATGTTTATACAAAATATATTAAATATAACTGATGCCTGATGTCTACTTGATGTTAATTCCTCCCTTTTGGAAACAAAGTATTATTTATATGCCATGTTGAACAACGTTTCTCCAAGATGAGCGTGAAAATGTCACTGAAAAGTCTTTCAAAGTTTAACATTGTAGGGGCATGTAAAGTACGGATACAGAAGGAAATGATCAAGACGAGTGGAATTTTTTATTATTATTTAGTACAGTGAATCGTGTCACAACATATCAATCATCAATCAATCATCATTTTTACTTTTAATATAAAACTTTTAAATATTTATTTCGGATATCATAATAATGGTAGTACACTACCAACCACATGGGAAATTCAGTGACACTAGTTTGACGCTCCTTACACATGTTATAATTATAATTTACTCGGGCAATCTCTCTTTTTATCCGCGGAAAAAATTTGAGATTACGCCGGGTTAGCAAAAAATAGCAAAAAATAGATACTGAAACCATTATTTTTTCCAAAATTTGTCAAAAGAATGTTTTCGTACCCTTCCTTGTAGCCAATTCATTGGTCTGGATTTGATCAAGGACCTCACGAGTTGCGGGCAAACGCCTTACTCGTGGGCTACAAGTTTCCACTGACGACTTGACTACGTTTTTTTCTAGTCTTGTCAAGGACTTGTCTTGCAACCATCATCAAGCATGCATTTCTGGTACTCGGTGCCTCATGAATTAATTTAATTTAATTTAATGTTAATTTTTTTTGTCGTATGAAGTGCTTTACTACTTTTTTGACAGTTTTCTCACATAATTCGAGAAACTACGAAAACATACACATAAGTACGAAAGGAAAACTAATATTGTAGGAAATTCATTTTTCTTGGTGGAACACAGTCCACATCATTTAGAGAAAAACTACAGCGATCTGCAAGTGCGTTTGTGGGTGGTGACGATGAGATATATTATAGGTGCACGTGACAAGTCCTATAAACATGGACCACAATCAACATGATTATCCACTGACAGTTGATCTAAGCGTATGCTATGACGAACACGTACCCTAGTAGTTGAGAAGTGGTCAAACCCAGACACGAGCTGTCTGGGTTGAGCAAGTTGACAACTTGTCTTAAAAATTTTTGGAATAGAGGGAAATTATTTTCTTCCAAAACGAAACGAAAAAAAAATCTTTTGATGGCTCTCGGGCAAATTTTAATTATAATTTGCCCATGTAGCGTCAGACTACAGTGACACTAGTTGGTTCGATTAGTAAAATTCCATTATATATTTATATACTTGCCATAATGTATATATTCAGATTTACAGCAGCTATGTGGATAAAAAGCCACATTTCACAACAACTATGCATAAATACTTATGGAAGACAATGAATATTCATAGTACATTTGAATATTTGTTGTGTGTTGAGCTTTAAGCTTGAGATAGAATATTTTTTGGATGGACTGGACTTGGCTATTGAAATTTAACAAAACAGACTTTAAGCCTCGAGCTAATAGTAATTCTTTTAAAAAGTACAAAATTGATGAATAAATTCCAGTAGCAAAAAATAATAAAATTATCAAATCGCAGCAAAAGTCTGATTATAATGACGTCGAAATTATTGCATCGTCTTAGACATTACATTATTTTTAATACTCATGTCAAAACAATACAATTTTTCATAGTCATTCCTTACGCTTTGTGTTATTTTCCCCCAAAAAGTATAATTAGAAAATGTGAGAAATGAATACAAATTAAAGATACAATATGAAAAGCATTCACAATATTAAAATTTCGTATTTAAAACAAACGATGACATTATCGTATCAGCCGTAATCTGCCCCATTACAAGATTTACTTCAGAAGTCCCAAAAAAATTTTATTGAGAAAACGTGGAGTGAGTTGGTGAACGATGATGACGAAAATGACTTTGGTCAGATCTCATTCGAAATTTTTGTGGAGGCATTGAAGGATCAGAATTTGACTTTGTAATTTTTTTGGAGGATGATAATCTCCGTGACCTCTCATTTCGACTACACAGACAAACTCTCTTAAAAAATCCAGTGACTCTTGACTGCGTTCTGAAATGTTAAAATGATGTGTTAAATAATAATATATTATGCGCAGATAAGAGATTTTTGATATTTTTCAGTGACCTTTTAAAACAGTTGAGTTCTCCCTTCTTCATCTTTGTATTTTTCTTTATATCTGGGTGAGGATGAGCAACCCAGCCCTTAAAAAGGGAAGCTGACGAGACAGTGACAGTTGTGTCATCCCTACAACGTAATTAAATTAATTGAGTATACAATTTAGTGACAGATTTTCATTTGTGTCGCTATAAACTTGCTTTGATTTGTAACGATGTATTTCCAACAAATTCTTTCTACTTGGTCGATTTGATCCAACCAAAGGGTCAACTTGATTAAAATTTTGGTCAACAAAACTATCATCATTAGTACCATCATTTGTGGAAGAGTTTGGAGAAGACTTGTCAATTTTTCTACTCGTTGATTTTCGTAATTTTACAATTCGATGACATTGTTTTTTATATATCACTGTTGACCCTTCAGTTGACGTCGTCGTGTCCTCGTGAGCAGCCGTGTAATCCGTACTTTTCTCATCTTCTAGAAAAGAAGGGTCACTTTCCGGGTCACTCATGTCCACGTGAACAAGTTCTTGTGGGATTTCTGAGTCATCTTCCAACATTTGTTCACTTTCACTACTGTTTATCCCAAATTCCACCACATTGTCATTATTATTTTCTGAGTCATTTTGACTATCCCTTTTTGATTTCCCATCAACTTTAACTTGAAATTCCAAGTCAGTCTTATTTAAATTGTCATCGTATTCTTCCTCATCATCAATGACAGTTATCCAGGAAGAGGATTTCTCAACTCGGGGATTTTTCTCAACAGGGGATGATTTATATTTTGAATATTCATCTTGTAATAATTTTGAAGCTACCAAATAATTTTCACTGTTAACATTAGTCCTCGTTTTGTCCACCTTCTCATCATCATTCTTTTCCAGTAATTGGCTACTGCTTATGGATCTGGTATGAAAAATGCACTAAATGTATATTAATTCTTTTTGGTATAATCTGAAGGAAAATGTTTTATCCAATATATTATTTTACGTTGTAATCCGTCTCAATGATGACAACTTGTACAATCGTCGCCTTTTAAATCTTCGTCTAATTGTCTGTAAAACTTTTTTCAGTCTAGCCTCAAACAGTCTATCTGACCTTTTGTCCAGGACGAGTGTCTGTTCACACAAACAAAATCATCTCAAGTGTATTAGTGATTGTACATCTTCTTTAAAATTGTATATAGAATTTTTATTGTAATGAACCTTGTAACCGAGTGAAATCCCATACTTGTACATGGAGTACATTTTGACAAAAGACTCATCCTCCACATCGACGATGATGACTTGGAATTTCTTTTCAGCTAATTTTAATTGAAGACCCCGTTCAAGAAGCAGACAGCAACCCATTGTCATATCCTTGGAGGATTCGTAGCCAGCATTAAATGCAAAATACTCCATCAATTCGACAGCTTTCGGTTGGATGCGAAGATGAGAGACTGACATTGTGTACCCATGAATTCCTTCACGTTTCAACATATTTTTCAAAATTTTGGCCACACTACTCCCGGAATTTTCTTTTGTCAAATCCCGAACAATCACAATGACACTGGATGACACGTCCTCATCCCGACTCCTTTCTCCTCCCACTAATTTGACTCCACAATTCCCATTCATATCATCCTCCTCCTCATCCTCCCTTATTCCTTTTTCTTGGCAAATCTCATTTTCCATCTTTTCCAATGGCAATGGACGGCTGAGAAAACTAGAGAGAAAGGGAAAAACGTTTTATAATCCTTTCCTTGTTTTTATTTTTAAATATTTATAATATAGTTTTAAAAGAGAGAGAGATATGAGTTGAGATTGTTTACTCTGTCTTCATGTGAGATGCAGAGGATGAAAATGGATGGGGATGTCCGGAAGTGAGTGCAAGTTGAACAGCCGTGTTGTACAGAGCAGCATAATTTTTATTGTTTGATTTTATTTCAAATAATGAACTGGAATCGGATGATTTTGTCCTAACAGACTCGTAGCTATCAGTAGTATGGACATCATTATTATTTTTTTTACGTTTACTATGTCTACTCTTTGATGATTTCTTCCTTCCTCCTCCTCCTCCTTCATCCTCCTCCACCATCTCTGTCCCCTCTTCCCCTTCTACCATACTGATCTTTTCATTCTGGTCATCAGGATTTATTATTCCATTCTCATTATTGGAGACAATTGTTGTTGGGTCGGGAGTGATTGTCGTGGAGGGAGAGGAAGTTGTTGTCGGTTGATTCCCAATGTTCATGACTTGAGTGATGTCAAATGAGGCGTAGGAGGAAATCTTAAATTGAGCAGAAAGAGTTTTATGGAGGATTTCAACTGGAAGACTTTTACTGGACCCAGGTTTATTACTACTACTATGACCACCACTGCCAACACCAGTCCGAATTTTTCCTCCTCCATCCGTTTTCGATTCTTGGTCTTTGTGTCGTGAGGCTTTCATTTGTCTGCAAAAATAAATTGACATTTTAATGTCAAAGGGTCATGCAACTCTGGAGAGAAAGTTTGAATACACACACAACATTTTGTCTTTTTTTGACATACTCGGGGAAACAAATATTTTTTGTTTGAACAATGTCATTGACCACTGAAAAGACACTTTGATCCAGGGAACGAGGAGCTGAGTGTAAATAAATAAATAATTAATTAATCACTGGTTGTGTACCTTTCACAAACGAAGATACATTGTCATTGTATTTCAGGCAAACAATTTGTCTGTTATTCTTATTATTTACCTTGTGCCGCAATCCATCGGACTTTGAAACGAAAACTTGTGGCCAAACCATTTAATTTACCCATGTCAACAATACATCGTCGTCTACTCTCGATGAGAAGAGCCCAGACATGTGTATTATTTTCCATTTGCATTGTGCGACATTTTTGACGGAGAACAGACAGTTGGACACCGTACTCTTGTTTCTTGTCTTCATTTGTCATGACCTGGGGAGGTTTGAGAGGATGAGCTGGACGGGCAGATTTTCTTTGAAGTGCTTTTGATGTTGTGGAATTGACAGATTTTTGAGGAGTAATCAACTTTCCTCCTTTCCATGTTGGATTTGTTGAATTTTGTCCAGTCACTCCATAACTTATTGACTCACTCTTAGTCTTTATCCTCTTTTTGGATTGGATTGACCTTGCTAGTGTCCGGTTATTATTATTATTGTTATTATTATTGGATGCTTTAGAATTACTCCCATTGTCACTCACAAAATCCGCATGATCATCTGTAATAAGTTGTGTTTTAAAAGGATGTAAAATAATTACTAATTTATGATGATGATGGAGACTTTGTGTATTAACAAAACATGCCATATGGTAATCACCCCCAAATTACATCTTATAAGAATAACAAATGATGATTGTTATACTTTTTACGAGATTTTTGGTCCTAAAACGAAAAGATGGGGCATTCCCTTCATGTTCTTGTTCATTATGTTTCGGTTTGTTCGGGCCGGTGGGTCGGGAAAATTTTATAACGGGAACCTACAGTGCGCCACACGAATTCTTTCATACCTGTTTTTCTGTGTTTACTGCTAGAGGAGGTGGAAGGGGACAGGGACACTTGTACCCACGAGTGACACCGGCCCTGATACGGCTTTCAGTGACCCATATGGGGTCACTCTCACAAACCATACAATTTCCCCAGGGGAAAGTCAGAAAACAGACTGACACACGAATTCTTGCACACATCGATTTTATTGAATTGCAGCCAGGAAAATAAATACAATGACATGCTATTAGTCAGATATTATGCTCTAATAATGGGTTGAACCTCCCTTGACCTGTAGAACCTCAATCATCCGGTTTTCCATACTTTCAACGAGGTTTTGTAGTCGGCTAGTCTCAATCTCCTTCCAATTGTCACGTATGGCATTCCAGAGCTCTTCCTTGTCCTCGTATTGTTTTCCATTACCATAAACTCTTCTTGCCAGGTCTTCCCACAGGTTTTTTATTGGATTTAAATCGGGACTTCGGGCTGGCTAGGTCTCTGTTCGGATTTTTTTATTCTTCAACCACTGTTTTGTTGATCCGGAACTATGGATTGACGCATTATCGTGTTGAAAAATCCACTCCCGACTACCAATTTTGGCTCCAAATGGCAACAAAGTGTCCCTTAGAACGTTTTGATATCCTATAGAGTCCAGGGTATGTTCAATCCTGTGTAATGGAATCCTCCCAAAAAAATCAAACGCGCCCCAGACCATGACGGAACCACCCCCTAAAACCAAAATTATGAAATATTCAATTAATGGTTCCAAATATGACCCCCATACGTTCAATATGCTTAAATCTGGTGTACCTTGTTGTCACTTAGAAAATATTTGCTTTCCTGTCCTGAGATCATGCCAATAATAGGCCCACCCATCTGGTCCGTCAAGGTTAATTTTTTTTTCGTCTCTAAATACCCACTTGCGCCATCCTAATTTGAGACCCACATTTTTTCGGGCCAATTCCAAACGTTGCAACTTGTGTTGGTCCTTAAGCGGTGGTTTGGTAGCCTTTTTCAACCACTTAACGTTTGGGTTCTTCTGCAAAACTCTCCTGACCGTCTCTCTGGATACAGTTTTTCTTAATTTAGACACGATTTGTCGAGTGGAATACCCCGAATTGGTGGCCCAATGGTAGATTCGGTGTTCATCCTGTTGATTCAGCTTAGTTTTTCGTTGTTTGTATGGCTTATGGCTGAAATTTCCCCCACCAGCGATGACAGTGAAAACACTAAGCACACTGCAACCTATAACCCCTGCAATTTCTTTTCCGGTGTGTTTAGTTTTGCGTAGCACCTGAATTTGGGGTATTTCACACTGGGTAAGCATTTTACCATTAGCCATGATTAATTAAACTAGATTTTAAAAATAGCCGGCATTATATTTCCAGAAAAATCATTAATATATGCATATGCAGGAATTCATGTGTCACTCCCATTTCATACATTTGATATAATAGTGAACGTTTTCCCATCAATTCAAATAATATGTCGCTTATATGTGTTATCTGATGGATGTGAGCTGGGGGGAATGGTGGACACTTTCCAGAACCATTCCTCTGGCCAGCAACTCAAAAAATCTGGTATGCAAGAATTCGTGTGGCGCACTGTATTAAACATTATTGGTTTATTACTAGGGGTTGATGTGATTCAAGTCAAAACTTTTTACATACAATTATTATTATGATCTTGACCTTGATTTTGTTGCAAGTTGCAATGGATTCTTCCATCATTTTATCCACTGTGATCGTTTCAGGTTCAATATCCAGGAGTTTTAAAGCATCCTTCGGACAAATGAAATGAAAAGGCTTAACGATTGTGATCCTTTTCAGAATAATTATTATTTGAAAAATAAAAAACGTACCGAAATCCATTCGACGACAGTTCTCTTCTCCTTTGCAGTAGTAGACAGATTCAACTGATGAATGAAGACAACAAAGCCATTTTGTATTGGTGGTTGATTAGGATAATTGACGACTTCATCCTCATCTGATGTTTCATTACCCTTGGAATCTTTTTTTGGAGGATCCTTCTCCTTGACCTCACTCTCTTTTGTTTCTCCTCCTCCTTCATCCCTTGACCCTTCATTGTCCGAACCATTTGTCATGGAGTGTTCCTTTGAGGAGTCATTGTTTTTGGATTTTTTACCCTTCTCCATATTATTATTGAGTGGGACCACTCAAGGACTAAAAGGTCATTTTAGTTAGACTAAAGTAAAGTAATGATTAAAAGGTCACCCACTGTCATTCCGTGGGTTGCATCTCTAACGTCCTACTTTCTATAAACTGTAAAATAATTACGATAATTTTTACTTGTTTTTAAAGAATAATAAATTTTGAGCATTCATTAGTGTTCAAGTAAATTATTGAGTTCATCAAAAATCTTTCAAATGAATGATTTTTTACACCTTGTGGAATCATAACAATGCATCAACAAAGAAACCATAACGACCACATGGAAAATATTTTGAAGGATTCCGCCTTTTTCGGACCGGGAAGAATCAAATAATACGACGATTTTTCATTGTGGACGTCTGAGTTTTTAATTATTTAATATTTGCATTGTTAAAAGTGTTTTTAATATTTCAACATGGCTTTTTTCCGTCGACCGAAGAAGGCTTCTAGGCCCCGTGTCATCACAATTAATCCAGAAGACGAGGATGACCAAATGGACGACTTACCAATCCCTGTCGTCGAAATTCCAAAAGTATCTTCGTCATCTCATAATAATAATGGGAACAGTGATATACGATCGGAGAGGGTATCATCAAAATCTAAAAAGGACAAGGACAAAGACTCTTCCAAACAAACTCTTTTAAGTTTTGATCAAGAATTTGAAGGGGATGATGGTGAAGTGTTTAAAGTAAAAAAATCCTCAGTTTCTCGTAGACTAATCAAACAAAGGGACAGAGAGAAAAAGAGCGAGTCGTCAAGTAGTTTTAAAGTGTCTCAAAAAGTTAATTTAGGTGTTACAAATACAAGTGGTAAATTAAAATTAGAACAAGTTGAACCAACTGTCAAAATAAAAGAAGACAGTAATTTTATGAGAATTTTAAATGGACGAGAAGCCGAGGCTGTTAATATGGAAGATGAAGATGATGACGAGGAGGATGACGAAGAGATGGAAGTTTCCGTTCAATTTCGTAGTACAGCACAACGAGATGCAGCGTCGGAAGCTGTCCGAATGGCCTTGGAAAGAGGTCAAATCCCCGACTCTAATTTGATTCATGAAGCTCGGAAACGACGACAAATGGCTCGAGAATCTGGTGCGAGTACGGCTGCTGTCGAATTTATCCCTGTAGACAATGTCCAAAGATATCGTGGAGAAAAATCAAGAATTGTACGAGAAGATGATAATGACCGTAGTGGAGATGAAGATGATGAGGAACGACTTAATTTTTCTACTGCCACCAATGCAGCTCAGATTGACAGGGACAAAAGACGAGAAGCCTTTGATGCAGCCCAGGATGAGGCGAGAGATCGGTATTCGGAAGGCGAGTCTGATCCTGAAATTGACGAGTGGGAAAGACAACAATTAAGAAAAGGAGTTACCCAAACTCAAATGCAAAATGTAGCTAAGGAACTGTTTCAACAACAACCCTTTGTATACACTAATGAAAATCAATCTTACACTGCTGGTTCTTACTATGACCCGACCCCTGTGTCATCCCTCTACCCATCCTTTTCATCCCCAGCTGAAATTCCTTCCGTTGACAGTCCACTGTCTTCGTCAGCGTCAGCGAGTAAGAACCGACAAGATTTGATCACAAAAAATCATCGTGTCTTGAATGTGGATGAGATTGTGACGGGGAATAAAAAATTGACACCGGAGATGGTACTAAAGGTTCTAGGAGATCGGTAAGTTACCTCAAATATTATATTTTACAATATTTTTTTACACAATTGCAGTACAATGAAATGTTTAATACTTTTTTGTGTATCATTTATTTCTTGTATACTTTTACAAGGTACGATTGGACTTGTACATATTCAATATGGTTAATAGAGTTGTAATAATATAATTTGAATTGTTTTATAGACTGGAGAAGCTGAAACTTTCCAAGGAGTCACACGAAGGAGCCCTTTGTCGTATGGAGGCTGACTTACAACTGGCCGAGAAGGAATTGGTGGAAGCTGGAGTTTCCAAACCTTCCTTGTCTTCACGATTCATCTTGTATCAAAATCTCCGAGGGTATGTCACAGACTTGGTAGACTGTCTGCGATGTAAGGTACATAAGATGACCAATAGCGTCATCATCATTCGTCTCAAATCGCATTGTTGATCATTGATTGACTTTTTCTTCCTTGTGATTTTTTTCCCTATAGACGATTGTTGATCATTGATTGACTTTATTTTTGTTCCCTCTCTCCTCGTGATTAGTTCAATCCTTCATAACCAATTCAAAATAAGATCCATTTGCAGTTTCCTGTACATGTTATTTTCCTTTAGAAAGTTGTTTGGGAATTTGGTAGATTTTAAGAAGCAAAATTTTTTGTGTGTGACACACACTGTGTGTGAATAGCTTTTGTCAGCTGAAGACGTTTTTGATATACACGACAAGAAATTACAGAATTTTTTAATGTAAAATATTATAACTTCAGTTTCTTCTCTCTACTTGTTTTAGACAAGTTGTTTTTTGTCCTTCTCAGATTCTTTTCAGCATATATTTTTTAGTGTCTCGTTATGTAGAGGTTTCAAATTAACTTTTACCAAAACTGTTTGGGTGTATAATACCGTATTCCAGCTCAGTGTATTAACGTAATAATAATCAATATGGTATAATTACTTGTTCATTTTCTAAATTCTAAATTTGACGTTAATTAGATTTACCACACGATTTAGTATTCGTAGACGAAGAAAATAGTCATTTCCGTCATCTGTAGTAGTAGTAGTTGTTGCTGGAATAGAAGTCATCATAATATTCATCGTCAAGATGACATTAATTCATTTTATGTTAGTATAATATTTTGTGTTGCTCGATATCTAACTTGAATTTTTTTTGTTGATTCCTAGGTACCTTTGATTGAGGGTTTAGAAAATAACATCTTGGACCTTATGAGAACTAAAGCTGACCGACTGGCTGAGCGTCGAAGACAGGACACAAAGGACCAGCTCGAAGAGGTCAAGGCAGCTATGACGATTATGGGTGGAAATCCTGTAACTGTCCCTCCTCCTGCTATGGGTGAATTGAAAACTCGAAGAGCCGCTGAAAGAGAAGGTAGAAGAACGAGGAGACGTCGACTCCGTGAAACGAAAGATTTAAAAGGACACAAAGAAGGTCTAAGTTCGGATGATGAGGAAATGGAGTCAGAATTAGCAACACTGAAAGCACAAAAAGGTAAATATTTTGTTTTGAAAAAAAAAGACATTCCAAGCCAAAATTATGAATCCCAATACAAAAGGAAAAATTTTAAAAAGAGGTGATGAATATCCTTCTAAAATACTCAATTTTAAAGCTGAAAATTATCTTGCCTTTTAATTTGTTTAAAACTTCAGCTGCTATCATAAGAGAAGCTCAACGAATATTTGACGATGTGGTTGAAGATTTCGGAACATTGGATGGGATTTTAGCTCGTTTCACAGAATGGAGACAGCATGACCTGAGTACTTATAAGGAGTCCTATGCATACATGGTAAAAATATACAAGTTCAATATAAATACTAAAATCAGTACTTACTATTATATAGCATATTATGAAAAATGGAATTTAATTTTTTCTTCTTTTCTTTCTAAAGTGCGTACCAAAATGCCTAGCACCTCTTTTACGAGCTTACATCCTTTGCTGGGATCCATTTGAGGTAATTTGCTTTTTCAAAATCCTAGCGACCGCATTTTACATTTTGTGTACAATGAGGCTCAATTTCTATTAAATTTATTTTTCAAAAGATATAAATTCTATGTAATAAAAATATTTTCAGGATGGCTTTAATATGATAAAATTTCCATGGATAAAACCGTTGGCAAGTTTTGGTTGTGGGAAAAGTGAACCTCTTGAAGTTTTAGCCTCCGATCCAGATTCTCGACTAATCCCAGAAGTAGCAGAAAAAATACTTGTTCCATGGATAACTCGTAAGATATTTTGAAAATTTACTTAAGATTATTTGCGAGTACAAAGATTGTTATACACATTGCTGAATCGTAATTGGACGTTAATGTTCATTTGATTTTAAAATATTACAGGTATTGTAAAAGCAAAATGGGACCCAACATCTGCAAGTCAAACGAAAAGATTAGTTAACGTGACCCGTCGTTGTATCGATGAATGGTCTGTCAACCCTACAAGTAAAAATATTCAATCGTTAATGTCTACAATTGTTACGAAATTCAAAGACGCTGTTGATACAGATATTTATATACCTCTATTTCCTAAAACGTAAGTATTTGATATTTTTATAATTCCTGTCTTGTTGATGATGACTTTGATTTTTAACTTTATACTTACTTTTCAAAAAAATTTCAGGGTAATGACAAAAAAATGTTCACCGGCGTATTTATTTGCTACTCGTCAATTCTGGTCTAGGTAAATTAATTTATAAAATGCAATTTCATTAACTAAACACCAAGATAATAACAAGGTTAAATATTAACTGCTCCTTTTTTTATATCTACTAGTGTAAAGTTACTTGACAATATGTCTTCATGGGCTGGCCTACTGAGTACACGACCGCTTCATATACTCGCCTTAGATGCTCTTCTCACCAGATACATTTTACTCGGACTTCGGACTGCTCCAGATTTGAGTGAGAGTGCTGAGCGTGCAAAAGGAGTTGTTAATGTATTACCACGAACTTGGTTGACTCGTGAGTCTGGCACTGAAGTTCCAAATGGTTTACAACAATTAACAAGCTGTCTGGTTTCAATTGTTCAAAATACTGACTTTGCCTTGGCTCTTAATAGGTTAGTAGATATTCTCGTCTCGTCATCTACTTTCTACTCAAAATTCCTTCTTCATAAATATTTTATTTATAAATGAGATAATGACTAATTATTATTTTCTTGTGATTTATTTTCCAGACTTGCCATTCCAGAAATAGCTAGTGTACTCAAATCAATATCAGCCTTTGATGAAGCACAGATGATAAGTCATAAGTATTCATAACAACTACAATAATCGAATCATTTTTTTATAACCAAAAGAAATAATTTTTCATAGACTTCCATAACAAGCAGTATGAATTTTAGTTGAGTGGTATCTATAATTATGAGAATGTAATGATACGGTTTATTACTTGGAAATTTACTACTTAAAAAGAAATGAATAAAATTAATTTATTGATATAATTTTTTTTGTCATTCTAAAGGTGTACACAATTTGAAGCTGTATTTTAATTATTTTTTAAAAAAGTAATGATTACAAAATGCTTCCAACTTTTATATTGATGATGACTGAGATCTTGCATTGACTATTGCGACAATTTAAAGTACCTCTTCTAAATGGACAAACGTGATCCTTGTTGTAATAGGAAGTCAGTACACTTGAGTGAGATATTTAAAATGCAGTAATCACCATTCTTTTAGTTTATGGCAATTGTGTAAACATTTGTATGTTTAAGAAAACGTTTTTAAATAGAAGTAATAATATAATTTCTGGTAAATTAAATTGTTTTTCTTACAAAGTTGTCTCAAAAAAATTGATTTTCTTTTCAACAAAGAGATTTATTCCATCAGCATTATTATTGTCATAATACAAAGGAGAGTTTAGAAAAAGAGAGAGAGAGAGAGATAGAGAAAATTCTTCTTTTCCAAAGATCATGTTGGACTGCCAAAGGCCAAAAAATTTCTGCGCTGCGCTTCTCAATTTCAGACCTTATGCACATCCCATATGAGTTTTAAGGCTATACGAGAAAGTATTCTATTCGCAAAAATCCTTAGGAAGCATCAGTTGAGCTTGACTTCTCTGTGAAGACACTGAGACAGAGTTAAATTCACGTTCGAGGAAGTGTGTGTCAACAATCATTGTGGGATATTTATTTGTGTGACGGAAATAAAATAAAATTTTATTAGTAGTCTTCGGACTCTCCTGACACGAAGAATAATTTTAATCGGAATTCACCCCTTTCACTCAAACGAGTTGTAGTGTGTGAATTAACTCCCAATTAATTAAATACTATACAGTAAAGAAGAAGGAGATAATTGAAATTTTGCCGTACATGTTAATTTGGATGACAACAGATCATTGGAGATTAATTAGTTTCTCATCATCCTTCTAATCTGCAGCCAATTAAAAAAGAATTTATTGGCTTGTTCTATTGTGAACTGAAAAAAAGTTGGATCAGTTACTCCTAAGAAAAATTAATTGGTTAATTAATTGTGCGTTTGTGCGTGAGTGTGTGTGTTTTTTTTGACAGAATCAAAATAGAGTTAAACACTTTGTGCAGTTTACTTACATTGAAAAAAAAACCCCTCAGCTTCAAAGTGTCTACAAACATTCCACCTGAATAGGGATTATCATTAATAAGAGTAATAAAAATATTAATTATATCATTTATATCAAGTCAATTCATTTGTAAGATTTTTGTTTAAGCAATGTTTTGTCAATTGACTCATTTCTTGAGTTGTACTTTTGGATATTATTTGTTTGAATGTGGATGGACAAGAGAAAAATGAGGATGAGCTCAATTGAGATTCTCAATTGAATTGAATTGATTTGTGGAATGTGAATACGAATACGTATTCTGTGACCTAGTCACTCTGGAGAAATCTGAGATGAGAAACGTTTTTAAGTTATGTTGCTTTATTAGACTGTTTTCTTTCTTTCTCCAGTAAATAGAAGATCTTATTTTGTTCAAAGATACAATTTCTATCATACAAAGCTTAAAAGAAAGTAACGAGATCATGTAACTTTTGAATGAGGAGCAAATACTATTATAACAATATCTCTTTAACAACTACAGACTTATTATGCACAGTATTATTACAGTTTGTATTTCTTCATGATTAAAATCTACATCACAAATCCCAAAAGATTTCACTGGATGAATTTGAAACTGATCTTAGACTAATTTTTTTTCAAAGAGTTTCGATTTTTTTTATTAAAAAACTTGACCCCACTTAATTTGAGCGCATCCTCATCATAATTTAATGCCAAAATCTTTTAGCCATTTAATTAGCAAATTAATACTCATCCTGTACAATTTGTTGCTCTGAAACTTACTCTCTTAGTTGGGATTGATCTATTTTCTTGGGGGGTGTGAAGAAAATGGGGCCATTCCAGAGTACCAAGATTTTTCAAATATCACTTTTCATCGTGGTCATTGCCACATTCTTGTCCTTGTCATCTGTCAAGGCTACTAGTCGGGATTCGATTAGTCGGAGGAAATTGGATGGTGGAGGAGATTTTGAGTTTGCTGATGAGGTAAGACATTCATTTTTTTGTGTCCATTTTATTTTCAGTGTTATCATATTGCTAATAATAAAAAATGTTTGTAATAAGCTAAATTTGACAGAAAATCAGTTGGAAGGGGGAAATTAGGAATACATATACTAATACTACAATATATTGTCACTTGATTAATCTTCACTGGTTGCATAATAATCCTACTAATAAATAATAAACACAATGAGAAGAGAGACAGAGAAAAACCCCCCACCATCATCATATATTCGTAGAGTGTGTGTATTAGAGGAAATAATATTAAGGCGTCGGATGTAACACTGTACATTGATCGTCGTCCATGTGTTCATGAATTATTCAAGAGTGTGAAGAGTGTCTTTAGTCAATAGTCAACCCATCATAAACTTGTAATAGACATGTCATGTTGACTGAGACTGCCAGACAACGTTCACGACGACGACGATGAGGATACGTATCAACTCGTTGACAATACAACCTAACTATACTTATTACAACATGGTTCTCAACACTCTCTCTCTTTAATAACACATTATCCAGAATATATTGCATAATACAATATGTACATGCTGTCAACTTTCATCTTACAAATTCCGTACTCCTACAAGTACACAAGTCGTAAGAAAACCCAAATCTTTTATGAAAGAAAATACTTTAGTTTTGAAAAAACTAAAATCCTCAAAAAATACAGTATTTTTTTTCTTATTATTTTACAACAAGAAGAAATAGACGTTCAATAAATTCCACTCCTCCCTTTAAATTTTGTGTGTGCCAATCATGAAACTAATATTAATGACACAAGCCGTGTTACTGGAAATCTGGAGAATCTCGTGAAAATTGTTATGATGACATAAACCTTCTTCCGTCTTTGTACCCTCTACACACACATCCTCGAAAGGAGGGAGGAAGAAAGAGGAACACACACATACCCGTAAATGTCGTTTTAATGACAAATTTCCTCGTTCACAGCACAAATTAGACTCTTTGGAAATGGAGGGAGGAGGCTCAATAGTCTCTTGACGTCCACCTATAAATTATAAGTCGAAGACTTTCTCTCCCTCCCTCTCTATATTTAGGAGAACCGATCTCCCCATCTCCTCCGATCTCTCGATCGATTTCTTAGATTTCCTCGGTATTTTGCAACCATTGTTTCTTTGTCACCTTCTCAGGCTGTGTGTTTGTATGTGAGAGAGAGAGAGAGAGAGAGCATTCCAAAGGTGCATTCAACCAATTATTTTTCCTCCCAAGATTTTCCCTCTATAGATAAATAGTCTTTCTCATGTTTCCAACATTTTAGCCAATCCTTAGGTTTTGGCCAGGACACTGAATATTCGATAGGAACATGCCAAGATTGGGGGAGAAAGGAGGGAAGGGAGGAAGAACAGCAATAATTGTCTTGGAAAATCATTAAATTAAACGTCTAATCCTTAATGTGTGCGCTTGTAATTTAATTATCTCTTTTTTTTCATTATCTATGGCACCCTCCTATCGTTCCTGACCTCGGTTGGTCAGTAGATTTTTAAAAAAGATGGACTGCACTTGACTAGGAAATAAATCTTGGCCTCTCGGACAATCGTATATATCGTATAGCAAATAATTCTCGAACCCTGTCCTCTCTTTCGGATGGTGAGACTCTCTTGGGAGAAGGGTGGCAAATGAGCAAGTTCAAATGTTTGCTCCGCCTTCTAAGGAGAGAGAAA
>WJFB01002599.1:0-18121 GCA_009870185.1 Pygmarrhopalites habei
CTAATTGTAACTTAACGTTGCTTATATCTGAAAGTGCAATCAAAATACGGCAAAACGTGAAATATTCACAAATTCTAATTTTTTGTGATTTCCGGTGATGGCCGGTGATTCTCGGTAATTACCGTCACCAATCGTGTGACCGGAAATCACGCATCACTGTGTCAGTTACGTGTATGTGTGTGCGTGAATGACAGGTAACACTACTATCTAATCAGTCATGAACTGGAAAAAACTGGATTTACATAATCTGTCATTTAAAGTCAGCACTCGATTTATGGCACAGGATTTTCTGGAAGCATGAACGATGATGTGATACTGCCTTTCCTTTCCCGCCAGATTTGACTTGAAAACATAACCACCTGACCTGTTTTTTATTTGTGAGCATACCGGAAACAATTTGCTAAAAATCAAAGCGTCCACTTCTTGTCTCTACATAATTTTGTGTGAATTGGTCGACATTATTATAACTCTTGCTACACGGCAGACAAGGTCAATTGACTTCTGTTCCTCAGGTCAGATGATTGACAAAAGACTTGACCATGAAATGAAAAGAATATCGATGGCGACCCCGCATTTTTTAATGAGAATCGCATACAAATCCAAGACCACACACACACAGGTTACATACACTCTTAGAACAGAAGGGAAAGTTTCCCCAGAAAAGGGTAAAATTTTTCCCAGAGGAGTGCAACTTATACGGAGAACTTGAGGAGAAGCTAAAGTCATTTTCCTCGGAAGAAGGTCAAAATTGGGGGGAAGAGTGGAATTGTCCCTACGTCTCGGGATATTTTCCCTTCTTGGGGGGAATTTTTGGACTCCTCCGCACTCTTAAAATTGGAGTGGAAACATTGCACACTGGAGTGTAAAATCGTCGACCCCCGAGTAGAAAGTTTTCCACTCCCAAAAGCTGTACTCGAGGGAGGAAAATCTTTCGAGGGCACCATTGAAAAAAAACTTTCCACCCCAGGTGGAAAACATTATACGAGGGGGTGGAAAAGGTAGATCACAGCTAAATCTTGGTTGATGCCAATCATAATTAATTGTGAAATGCTTAATGAAATTAATAAGACTCGTGTTGAATTAACTTTAATTAATAAATAAACTTTCAAATTATTATTATATAATCTGTCAATGTCAGGAAAGCCATGTAAATAATATGATAGCTAAACAGTTACTATCTAACAATTTCTGTATTCCATACGACTGACTACATGAACTTAATACATGTAATGGATTGGATTGCTCTGTTTCAATAAATAATTTGAACAATAGACAACATTTGCAACTTACATATAGCACACATTTATTATGGAACATGCGTTAAATATAATCAAATGACATCCGTATTAGACCAGAAACGTTTCTGCACATTACCCAAGACGAGTTACAAAAAATGCACAATAATAGAAGGCTTCGATAACGAGCTCTATTCGTTAACAAATATTTAAATCGTACTATTTACAGGTACTCAACTTCCATTTTTGGTAACCCGTTCTATAAAGCACTTCAATTCTCTTGCTCTCACAGTAGAAACCTTCTCGTCAGATACACATTTATAAATAATATTGCCAATAAAATTCCATAGATTTTTGCATTGGATCGGGAATTCGAGGTTGAATAGGTAAAACAATTTGAAACAGATATCAACAGATTTAACAGCTGAATCACACACAATAAATTTCCTTTCGATCATCACAAAATATTTATCAAACTTCAGCTCATCTTGTCCTTTGACCCACACACAAAGAGGCTGCTTACGACCTTCATCGACATTGAATGAAGCTGGATCAAAGTTCTGCTGCAATTTTAAAGAAAACCGAAATGTACTAACGCTCAATGTATTACCCATTGTATATCTGCCTAACAATAATTATTATTACATTTTGTATATCAATAAAATGCCTATCTGACTCTGTGGACGAAGTCATACACGAAACCTTTTTCCCGTTCTGTTCCTTCAAAGAGGTCCGACCAGCTGATATGACATAGGGAAGCAATAGAAGTGCCAGGATATCCACGTCGCCTATATTAATAATAATAATAAATAATTGTTTCGATATTAACTCCACAATTAATTAGTGTCCAATTCTTAAGTAAGTAATTATTGTAATTTTTAGTAGCATTTGACACTCCATTACCTGGATTTGATATAAATGGCAATACAAGCTTCAAGCAGTCTGGTATGCAATTTTTTTGAAGTGAGTAGGAGTAAATTGAGTGAGCCATTTTTGCCCACGATTTTGTGAACTCTGATACATGTGGAAATAATACATGAAAATCTTCATCTACCTGAAAAACATAAAATATTACCATTTATAAGTGAAAGTCATTTGAATGGTAATGTATAATTTTAAAAACTTCACGCATTTAATTATTATTATTATTATTAGTTGTTACCATTCCAGGATAGTCAAATAGACGAGGCCAAGTATCCATAAAGTCGGATAAGGAAAATTCCACATTCTCAATTTCCCGTCGTCTCAACCACAAGGTTTTTTGCATGCTTTCTATTACTGAACTTGAAGGGCCCTTATTTAATTGAAGCCATTTCTTTGCCTCTTCCATTTCATCAATTTCACAGTCAGTACCCCCAACTGTTTACAAAATATTGAAAAGAATTTTTGAAAAATTAAGTTGTACATTGATTAATTTAAGTATAAATGATGAATTTAGTATGTACATACTTTTTGGCTGCGACGTAGTAGTGGGAACAGATTGACGGATTGATTTATTTTCTTGGGTAGGTTGTTTCCTTGATCGTAAGTACTTGAGGCGATCCACAAAATAACCCTTCGCACGCCCTCCAGTACCAAAAAATAATGCCTCTTTGGGGACACATGGGAGAATTTCATTGACTGTGCAAGCCCAAAGTCTCAAGACTTCTTGACCAGGGCTACATACCAAGTGGAAGAAAATCAATAAAACATATATCATGTTACAGTTATAATTTTATACAATTCTATGTGACTTACCTCAATGAATGGGCTTCGACAATTTTAAATACAACGTCTCTCATCATCTCAAGATATTTTGCGTTTGGTATAATGAATTGGGGATCAGCAACTTTGTCCATAACATCGGTATACTTGGATGTCAGTTGTTGCATTTCCTACAAATTCAGGGACAATTAGGTTAACAATTTTATAAGAAGTTGTGTGTGACGTGAATTAACAATATGACATTGAATTGTATTATTATTATTCATAATCAAATTCAATTGTATAAAGCAAATACTAGGGTTCGAGTATTCTCCACTTTCTGAGTATTTTCCGGGACAGTGGACAATACTGGCTTTTACTGGAAAATACTGGATTCTGGATCATACTGGCATTTGCTCAATTTCTGAGTATCGTCCAGCCACTTTGAGTATTGTCCGGACCACTGAATAATACTGGATTTTACTGGACTTTGGAAAATATTGTCCCATACTGGTCCATAAATAGCCATTATGAATTCTAGTCAACACTCGTCTCGTGTACCCAGCAAGAATACAAGTTAAATACAGGCATATAAAAATCCTTCTCAATCTGAATAATTTCTTGTTTATCTTATAATTTGAGTAGTTAAAACAGGGTAAGTAAACATGTGACGGCAGTTCAAAGACTCAAATCTGAAATATTTCATAGTCTTGGTATCCAGTCGGTCAATCTACAGACGTACCGTCGTGACTCTTTCATGGAAAAAAGATTCTATATTTTCTACCTCATAATCGAAGGCTTAGATCTACCATATGTTACACTTTTACCTTTATAAAATATTTAAATATGTAAGAGTGTGTAGATTTTTAAAAAATTAGCAGTCAGGATTGATCATTTTTGAAAAAATAGGGTTTGAAAGGTCGAAAGACAGGTTTTGTAGGTCAGGAAATTTGAGTAAAATCCGATTTTGAGTATTGTCTGGGACAGTGGATTATACTGGACTTTACTGTCCATTACTGGACATTGTGACAATACTGGAAAATACGAGTAAAATCCGTGTTTTGAGTATCGGACGGGTCGGGAGAATTGTCCAGGACGGTTTAAACCAGTATTATCCAGTACATGCCGGTCCGGTTATAACCGGCCTCGATCGCTAGCAAATACAATAACTATATACCGAACAAGCGATATTTTTATTAATGATGAGTATGAATATACTTATATAATTCTTATATATACCATCAGTGTCCGCTGTTGTAAGTTCATGCTCCCGGATGCAAAATTTGTGTTAATAGTTCTATCACTTTTTCTCCGTTTGTTTTGATGGCCGCTATTACATGGAAATAAATTGAATTTTTGATCCAAATTCGTGATCTAAAATAAACAAATAAATTTTTTATTGTTACATTTTTGTTATGGGTACATAAATATACAAATTCTTGTCAGCAGTAAAATTCATACTTGCAAACAAGCGGGACTTCGTCCCACTCGTCCACGGAGCAAATATTATTAATAAGTACACAGGTCTACTACTCTATATGATTTCATTTACCATGGCACCACCAGCGCGAATAATAGTTAATAATTGATAACGTGATTTAATAAAAGAATGAACAATTATTTTTATTAATTTTCAATACATGTGACAAGCTATCAGCTGCAGCAGAAAAAGGCAAAAGACTCTGCGACCGTCCAATTTTAATGTTGATACCTAAGAATTTTAAAATAGTATCATACTTGAGTGACAACTTTGTAAAAAATGGACTTTCTTTTTGTTGAATTTGTAAATTTGACTGACCTCGATTCTTAAGTCTTCTCAATAATCCATTCCCATGAGCAGTATCCTTATGGACATCGTAGTCTATAATAATTTGGAACATAAATTTCATCATTGTACTTCTTTAAAATCGCATCTCCTAAGGGTGCAAAGGGGAAACGGTAGAGACAGAGTTGTAGCCACATAGGAGCATTTTCAAAATAGTGGATGAGCTGAAATGAACACACACAATTTTAAAGGTTATTATTATTTAAATTACAATTTGATATTTAATTTTACACTCGACTCACTCTATACAATATTTCATACACCGTCAGCTTCACTCTTTCTCCTCCTCTTCATTTCCGGTCCACTGTCCCTGTCATCTCCGAATTTTCTTCTGATTCCTTGCAAATGTTCTCCAATCCCTACAATCCGTCCATGATTCCTTCTTTTAAATCCTTGCATCCATTTCCTCTGTTGTTCTCCTAGATTCCTGACTCCATTCAAATTATCCCGATGTACATTTCCTACTCTACTGTCAAGTCTCTCTCTCATCTCGTCCATCGTTTTTAAATCTTCATCTTCATGCTCCTCCTCCTCTGTATTTATTACTTGTCTCACCCACATTTCACTTTGTTTTCTCAATTCCACAGCTTCTTTCTGTTGTCTATTAAATTCTTTCATGAGGAATTGAGTTCGATCAATAAAAGTTTTCACCAAAATTTCATCCTGTGCTAAAAATGTTGATTCTAATTCTTCACTCCCCCTTTTACATTTAAGATTGAGACTGTAGATCTTAAATGTAAAAGTATACACTAATTGACAATCCTTGTCCGTCAAAATTTTATGATGAAATCTGTGATACAAACAGAAAAAAAGTTAATGCTTCTTCACTTATATATTACACACTTTGTATGTATATTCTGACAGTTTGGTATATACAAGCTGAAACCATTAAAAACTTGTATGAGATAGGTACTTGTGGAAAGAAATGACCATCATATTCTTTTTAGTCTCACCTTTCCAAATTTGTCGTGCAGAGTCCAACCAATATATTTCCAATACGAATCATCTACAAAATTCTATAATCAAATGTGTAAAAATAAAAATTAATAATAAACATTTCAAAGAATAAATTGGATAGAAGTCTTAGAACTTGTTAAACGAAAAATACCTGATGAAATTTTTTCATCCAAACGCCAATTTCAGCGATACAAAATGCACATACTTCAGGCAGTGTGTCCCATTACTGATACATTTGAACATGTAAGTCAACATATTCTTTATTTCATGCATATTCTCTTCCAATTCTTGTCGTTTTCCCACTTGCTTTCTGTCTCTCCGATTCGTACTGACGCTGTGTATTATTCAAATTAATCGAGGCTGTTAGTACTACATCTACGAAGGCTGTAATGAGCTTCAAGGTTACACAAGAAGAGAAACATAATTTGATCAATCAATCATTTATTATTCTTAAAACTTGTCAATATTTATACGTACCTTTTAAAGTAGCTGTATGACGAAAGCACGGACTTGCGAATCAGATAATCCAGTAACTATATTCAAAGATATTGAGTAGTAAATGAATACAATCCGTAGTTCTCTTGTATGAATACACATTTTTTGCCCTTGTCAATGCATATCATACAAAAGATTTTAAAAGTGATACAAAACAAAGATACTTCCCTGAGAGATAATATTATCCATGAGGTAATTTACTATTGGTCATAAATAAACAACTATGTTGTACAGATGAGGAAAATAAAGTTTTGATCTCGGCTACTAGCACATATTTTGTCTGCCAATGATAATTCTTATTTAACAAAAAAACAATGTCACGTAGTTGTTACATATTATCATTATTATGTCTTTGGAACTTGTCCATTTGTTGATGGTGCTTGCACACCTTTTGGATCCTTTGGTCGTCCAAATGTCGCGAAATCTCCTCCACAGAACAAACAAACTTTATGACTATCACCTAGAATATACAAATCAAACAGACTATATTAAAAATATTAATAAAAAACAGCAGTAAGTACAAAAATCCTAAAGACACAAACACACACATATGAACTTACATATTATCGGTTTCCGGCATTTTCCACATTTTCGGTTCATTAATTGAAACCCGCATTTCGGGCACCTAAAAATTAATAATTTCACATCATATTATTTTTAAAAAGAGACTGGAATCATCACTCTAAAAAATCATAGAGAATTTTTCATAATTTTTCAAAAATAACGTATTACCTATAATAGGTGTCGTGGATTGAGTGAAGACAGGTCTCAATTGGACACCTGAAATATGATCCTCCTCGGATACCCTAGAAATAAGTAATAGAAAAAAATAATCAAGTATTTAAATAAAACCCAAAATACAATGAAAATATAATGCTGAATCTTACCTCCCCCTGATTTTTTCTTCCGCCACCACCACCTCCTCTGCGAGCTCCCCTATTCATGATTTCCTGCAACACACACAATAATTATTACAAATTGCCAATAATTGCAAGTCCCAAGACAACAATGATATAATAATAAAAAACTCACCACACGTTATTGCTTCTTCTTCTTCCTCTTTGACACGCTGCTTTTCCTTCTTCCTTCTTTTTCCTAAGAATCACATGACTTAAAGGTACTAAATTTAAAAATCTATATCACATGTTTCATTAAAACATATTTCAAAGGACCCAAATCATTCCGTACACATTTTAAATGTCCTGAAAAATATACATTCACATTCAAAATGTCTCAGACTATATACACACACATTTTAACAGTATAAAAAAATCCATTTACGCTGTCGGATCTTCTAACAAACTTTCCCAGTCTTCGTATTGACGTTCAAATGGAGAAATAGCAATACTATCATCCGACATTGGTAAAAGAGGAACAAAATGATTCGGATTCCCATGCCCACTAATAGGTAGATGGTGAATAAGTAAAGGCTTTTCATTGTCATATTCATCATTAAAATTCAGGCGAAATGGAAGAAAGCCAGCCATTGATTCCCACACTTCGCCATCGACATTGCGCAGAATGGACTGTAATTCAATGCGAGATGTGTTTTTAATTAAATCAAGATTTCTAAAATGCGAATACCAATAAATTGGTCGCCGAATAATTTTAGTCAACACAAAAGCATGACCGGGTTCAGCAAATATTCCATTTTTAATAGCAGTCAGACCAAATGTACCCTGTTCATACACTACAAAAAGACTTTCAAATTGTGCCCATATTAAAGGATCACCATTCATGATTTCATCGCATACTAAAACTTTTAAAATACGATAGTAATTCTGATTTCCAAATAGACTCCATGAAAGTGCATTATACAAACAATTTCCATCTCCTACTGTATCGACAGGATTAAAGGATTCCGTTATTGCATCTGGAAGAATTTCTCTTGAAACTCTGTCCACTGGCATAGAGTCATTATAAGTCCTACGACACTGCAAACCAACAAATTTCCTCAGAATGTCTAAAGCTGCTCTATGTGAATTAAGCATTGATGATATCATATTATTCATGTTTGTGATTTCATCTTCCGAACTGGTTGAACTAAAACGTTCAGTCACGCTATTCAAGTTCTTGTACAAAAGGGAAATAAAATGATTAGCACTTTCAATTTTGATGTAGTTTGTGCAACTTGGAGAATTAAGTTGTTCAACACAATTGTCTGCTGACAGAGTTATGTCGTAATGCGGATTGTCTGAATTATGAGGTGCAATTTGCCAACGAAAAAAATAATAGATGAGAGGAACAATCGTTTTTCTGTTTCTATCATTAGCCAAAAGAGGAACAAAATGGTTGGGATCGCCAACGCCAGAAATTGGTAAGTGGTGCAGCAGAATGGGAACTTCATGACAGTTTTGAAAATCATAATTTAGTTTATAGGCATGATCATATCCTAGAAAAGTATTTCTAAACTCAGTGTTTGGGTTAGACATCAACATTTGCAGAGTGTCAAATGAAACATTTTTTATTATTGAATTTTGTATGAAGCTACCATACCAATATATTGGACGGGCTAATACTTTTGTCATGATGAATGCATGCGCATTGCTAGCATATTCACTCTCTTTGACTGCTTTCAAGGCAAATTGCAATGGACTTGTGTACGCCGATGCAAACCATTTCCACGTTTGAGCATCTTGTATCATGATCTCAAATGAGAGAACCAATCTCAATGTTTTGTAATAGTGCTCGTTGCCAAACAGTGCCACAGAAATTGCTCTGTAAAAACAATTACCGTCATCTCTAACTTGCACGGGCGTCTGTTTTCCTGTTACTGCATTGGGCAACAAACTTGAGGATTTTGGGTCTTTTCTCATGAGTCGTTGAAACAATATCGGCACCTTTGATTGCAAATACTTTATACACATATTCAGTTCGATTTTGTACAGTTCTAAAATCAGTTTTACTTCACTCACTCTTTTGTCCTGTTCTACTACTGGCATCATATCAACAGATTGCATTATGGTCAATGCTGTATTATTAACAGACTCGTAGAGAAACTCGGAAAACTTTTGAACAGCTGTTAGCTTCATGCTATCACTGGAATTAATACTATTAAAACATTTTCTGAGCCTGCTTGCTATTGTTTCTTGTGACTGCTGTTCAATTATATTTTGACTCAAGTTGAGATTGTGCAGCTCATTGACAATATCAATTTCCATTTGCTCTACTTCAACATCGGGATCAATATCCATTCGTTCATATTTATTTTCCCCAACAGGAATAATGTCTTTGTTCTTGCCTTTTGAAAAAGACATAAGTGGAAAGGATCGTCTAGTCGTTTTATCACCATTTCCCAATTCATCTACTTCGTCCATCCAATCAAGAAGATCAGAATAATATGGGGAAATGAATATTTTGTGGAATGAATCTCCTAGTAAATATAATTGCTCTACACTCTGCACACGACTCAGAGCTACATACACTTGGCCCGACTCCCAAAAGTCATTATTTATGTCAACGTACACATTGCAAGTTTGTTGTGCTGTGACACCTTGCACTGCGTGAACGGTAGTTGCATACCCCAACTGTAAGGGAAATTGTGTTCTAGTGTACGTTTTGTCTTTCAATTTCAGTGGTTGGACCATTGGAGTTATGGGCCTTCTTTTACCATCGTTTGTTTCAAGAATTATATATTTATGATTGGAATTTACTGTGACAATTTTCGCTCGGGTGCCATTAGCCCAGCCACCTTCCACATTAATATTTCGTTTCAAAACGACTTTACAACCTTCTTTCAATAGTAACTTGTCAGGATAACGATTTTTACAATACAACTTAATACTTTTCTTTGTCTGTTGATCGATAGCGTGTCCACTCAATGTGTCATTTGCTTCAAAACTTACAAGTTCACCTTCTTCTTTAAGTAAGGCAATTGTATTCCAAGTGTCCATTTGATCTCTCTTAGGAACAACAATCATAATTTCTCCCTCATGATTTATATCCTTTTTGGAGATTAGTCTTGTGCGAAGAAATGACATGTCTTTTTTTGTCAGTTTTCCCCGCCGGGCTCGATTTAATAATTCGGCAAATTCAGAATTTTTTTGACGGACTACTTCTTTCAGAACCAAAACTTTGAAATTATCCACGATACGATTACTGAAAATTGATTTATTTATTGCTGGTAATTGTGCACAATCGCCAAACATAATAACATGCCTACCTCCCATAAATCGGTTAGGCTGATTACTGTATTCACGCATGACTTGGTCTAACTTATCCATGACGTCACTGTCAACCATGGACAACTCGTCAATTATTAATACGTCAATATCCATCAATTCCATGGCTTGTACACTGTGTGGTTGTATAAAGCTTTCTAAATCTCCATTCATTTTTATAAGAGAGTGAATTGTACAAGCATTTATTAGTACTGCTGCTGCTCCAGTTGGAGCCACTACTTTTGGAATTAAACGTTTACTTCGGAATAGAGTGTGCAGTGCGTTCAGTAAATAGCTTTTACCAACCCCAGCACCACCTGTCACAATTGCACAAATTTGATCAGTGTCATTTAGACGATCTTCCATCCAATTGAGTGCTTGTATTTGCGAAGGTGTCATAGACTCTTTGTATTTTTCAATATCCTCTAATTTAGGAATATTCGCAAATAAGTCTCTAATATGATCCTCGTCATTTTCATTATCAGGACAATCAGGCAAATTACCAATGTCAAAATTTCCGAGAGATTCCATCCATGGGGACAACAACTCATTTGCTTTTTCTTCAGCAATCCAATTTTGATCAACTAAAGACTTTGCCAATTCCATGACACGATCAATACTGAAGCCTTTAGCCCTAGCAGTGGTCAAAAGAGACTCTGCATCTTTCTCGGAATCTACAATTTTCCTGATACAACATTCTTCCATAAATGACTTTGATTTATTCTCAGCTGAAAACGGCATGCCGTCTGAATTCAAATCCTCTGTCGCAATTGGAATACTTAAAAGTAGCTGCTGCTCGTAATACTTTTCAGCTTCATTACCAAATGGGAAAATAAATCGTGTTCTCGTAATTGCATGCTGGTTTGCCTGCCTTTCTCTAACAAATCTATTTTTCTTGTCCTTGTAAATGGGTCCACAATAACTGCGGCCACCTGACTGTCTTCCTTGAGACACTTGACTTTGAGTAGATTGATCACTGTCACTTTCAGTCGTTTGAGAGTCAAACCCGTGATCCAAATCATCGCAAACTCTTTTTGTAAGCCGAAATATATATCTTTGAAAATACTGAGGATACGTCAAATCTTTCAGCTCAGTTGGTCGGTCTAGGTATTTCAATAGGTTATTGTCATAATACACGTCCTCACTATCATTAGCAGTTATTCCAAGATGTTCCTTTCTTTTTAAATATCTCATACTGGGCATAAACTCTGTTGGTAAAAATATTACCGTTCGCGTAAATTTGCATTGATGAATTTGTAAAAGTGTGACAATACACTCCAATATTCCAACTATTCTGTAGGTCAAAAATTTCTCTGCTTCCGACGCATTAGGTTTGGCTTTCACAGAAGGTTCAGCTTTTGTTACATACTTTGTCAAATATGTTTCTAAATTAGCTGTCGTCACCTTTTGAACGTTAATGTGTCCCTGCCACATGAGCAACAATTCCAAGTTATAGGGAACCACCCATAGGTCTTCTGCCTCGTGGCGTGGATATCTAATCCTCATATCTTTTTCACCCGGCTCTTCCAGTTCAGCATAATGAAATGGAAATCCATATTTACACACATTGCTATACTTGCCCTTACTAATTTTGTGGCATCTTTCCGGGAAACAATCATGAATTTGAAATCCCTTCACGTATGATCTTGCAACATCAATAAAGTAAGCATCGGCAACATCAGACCCTTTATGTCTTGGCATCTCTGCCCGAACAACTTTGTCAGGCATTGAACCTTTCTCGACCCATACAAGCATGTGAATATGAATTGCTCCTCTTTTTTGATATTCAAAACGATACCAATAGTTGCTAACAACACCAAATGGACCCATTTTTCCTTTAGCTAAAGATTTCCGTTTAAAGTTTTCAAAACGTCTCACGAATGCAACAACAGTTTCTAAAGGGTACTGTACAATCGACTGTTCATTCAAAGGAGGCAAGTCATATTCTGCATCATCACCTAGTGTCTTTGGTTCAAATCCACAACCCGTCTGCAATTCAGGCCAATTATCATTTTGGGTGAGTGTGACCAAAAGATCTGGTTTCCCAAGACCGCCTTCTTCTACTGGTTTAACAGCGGCCAGTAAATCAAACGTTTGGCCGTTCCAGTAACTTTTTGATCCTGGAATTGTAGTGGGTACATTATTTCCAAATCTTTTTCCAGAATTTTTTAAATCATCTGCAACAATTGGCTCGAGTAAATCATTTGGATTGACAAACTTACCGCGGCTATTCACATAAGCAAGTCTCTGCTTTAGCAAACGATCAAGCCAAAAAAATGAATAGGCCTTGTTGAAACTCCATCGTTTGTCAGCATTTAGCTGTCTCCATTTGTAAAACGATTGTTGTTTTAATGAACTGTTCGACCTCCAACTTCCAGTCCCATATGGATACTCAACTGGAAATGCTTTAGCTTCTAAATCTGGGTCTCCATATGTTACCTTGACACTTTTTCTCATATTAGCCATTGCCGCCTCAGCTTTCTGATGTGAATCTGTGTACGGAATTTTTTCTGGAGCATTCGTCGGATGTTGAGTTGCAAACACTTGCTCGGCTGGATAAATAGTGTGCTCAATTCTTTGATTTTCAGCTGGTATCAAAAGACCTTGGTCTTCTTTTCCTACAACTTCTGCCAGTGTACCTTTATTAATTGAAATCTCCGGTGCATTAATAGGAGCTTTAGATTTTTTGGCTAACCAATTGTACACCGTTTCATAATTAGAATAAAACTTTTGGTATAATTCATTATTAGATTTAAGCCAGCGTAATGCCGTTTTAATGTTTTCTCTATTTGTTTCGCCATCGTTTGCATCTCTCACATCATATGCCATTGTAAAATATCTAGAATCACTATGTTTCCCAACATTAACATGACCTTGTCTTTGCTCAAATTGCCTCTTTCCTTGGTCACTATATTGATGTACAGTAGAAAAAAGACCACATAAAGCGACTTGTGTCTTTTCAACTGGATCCAGAACTACAAGTTCATTAGGTATAGCCAATTGTTTAGATTTTGGTACAACAGGGTACTGCGTGTGTAAATTTGGATTTTTCATGCAGTGATCACATGTTATGAAGGCCTGCCCACGCATAAATGGTGGCATCGTATGACGCTGCTCCTCGGTAAACAATTCAAGAACAGCAGGTTCACCTCCTATTGCATTTACAAGCATTGTAGAACCATTAGGCTTAGCATCTTTAGATATTCCTAAATGATAAAAGCGAAATCCACAATTATGGCACATGTACGGAAAAAGAGCTGACCTAGATATTGTTTGTCCTACTTCAAGGAATTTCCTCCCTTCATTAATTTCCAATTTATTCATATTATCGGGATTTTCACCCATTTTGGGTTCATTTGTCCAATTTACCTTTGGCATTGCAACAATCGGATCTAACTCGTAATATTTTTTATACATGAGAGAATCGCCACCATTAAACGACTCGTCATTTGTGTACTTACTTTTAAAATTTTTAATTGAAAGCTTTAGCAAATTCACATCGAAAAATTTATCCGCTGTGTTTCCTTTTAATTCTCTTTTTCCCATGGTAATTGCGTGCAACATATTTCTATTATCAGATTTTGTCCAAACATTGGACCTAGATGACTGTGAGTCGCCTTTTTTAATAGCGTATTTACGAAGTGAGTCAGGATTTCCAGGATAATTAAATTTCTTGGTAAATTCAGAATGTAGCTTTAAACCCAAAGCCACGTTGGTGAAAGTCGTCCTATACTTTTTGTATAACGATTTAATTTCTGTTATAGCTTCAGCAGTCCAAACAAATGAGTTTTCAATATTTTCAACTTCATCTTTGACGTTATCCTGTTCATCATCCTTCTTCACCTCTTTTAATAAATTCAATGCGTACGTATACAATACCTTTGCCGTTCCTTGATAATCGATATGACTTGACATGAATTCAGTATACAGTCTGTCTTTCATTGTTCTGTCATCCTCTTTTTCTTCTTTAATATGTTCCAACATTTTTAGCAAAACGTCTTTTTTTCCCTTTGTCCATTCAAATTGACATGGCTTGGATACACCGCATTCAATTTTTTTATTATACTCATTCCTTGCATAGTAGTACAATGATTTTGGGAGTGAGTTATTATTTGGATGTTTAGATTGAAATTCCTCAAATATTTTGTTATACAAAAGTTTTCCCTTCAACAGATTCACATACTGCTCGTACAAAGAGACAACAAATGATTTTGCCTCCTTTGTCCAATTAAACTTTTGCGATGCCATTGCGTGACAATTTAATTCAACGTTGGACGCTAACAATTAAATGAAAGTGCAATATAGAATGGTACAAATAACCAACAAAATTAGAGCTGGTAACTGAATTTATTTCAATTAGCAACTGCCGCTTGGGCTTATTATAATCGCACTTGTGTGTAAATATGACACAAACAAAGTGCTTGCTAGTAAAACTCTGCAGCCACAGTGAGTATGTGGACTTGTCTGTGCGCTAAAATTGCACGTTAGCCTTTGCTTTATATATTTTATTTATAAAGCGCACAGTGTGTGTAACAATGACACAGGCTAAGTGCATGCAAAAGAAAATATCAATTGCAATTGTGGGTTTTTTAAAGACGGGCGAAGAGATGACGATGAAGAATGATGATAGGAAACCTGAAAAACAACAGAAGAGACAGTATCGCATTAGTTCTTTGTTTTGTTTCCAAATACAAAACCTCGGACTGAATCGTGACCTTCGAACATTTTAAGTCTCCTAATTTCGATGCTGAATTGGGCAGAGCCCACTCCTAAGACAATGACCTTTTGACCTTCAGAAACGACTTTTATGTTGATCTCTTGCACTTTACACAATGTATGGTAATATGACCTGAGAACATTTCTAAGTTTCGTAATTTCGAAGGTGAATTGGGCAGAGCCCATTCCTAAGGCAATGACCTTTTTACCTACAGAACGACGTTTATGTTGACCTGTTGTACTTTACCCCAATGTATGGTAATCTTACAATGGGACAAGTTCCATCAATTTTTCTCTTTATACTTAAAACTTATTGTGCAAGGACACACACAATCTCTTTTTCTCTATAAATTAAATTGGTTTCTCTACTGTCGTTCATAATTGTTGCGTAACACACACTTAATGTTTGTTTGTTGTGTCACACACACACTTAATGTTTGTTTGTTGTGTCACACACACACTTAATGTTTGTTTGTTGTGTCACACACACACACTTAATGTTTATTTGTGTCTACCTTAAAATCCCGTGCCATTCTACAAATTGTATTTGTGAGTACAACCTTTTTTAAAATCTTTTGCTGTGACTAATATTTTACTGTATTGTTGTCCAATTTTATGTTAGAAAATACTGACATTAAACTCTTTCTGAGAGACGTGTTCCTAATTGTTGTGTCACAAACAATTTGTATTTATTAGAATGTCCTGGACAGTTGACAAGTACAAACTATTATGAAAATATTTCACTTCAAATAAGTGTTTACTCAGTCATTGTCACTCTAAATATTTATACTAAACTCTTTCTGACAGATCAGCAAATCTTGACAGTCTAAATATATTTTTAAAAAACTTTCTCAAATTATTTCAGGTAATACCACAAATTGAATGAAATTCTTACTACTTTTTTTTGTCCCTGCTTGTGTACCCATTAAGTAGAATGCTCATTATCTTATTTAATTGCTTCCTCTGACCACAATTAACTTCTCTTCATGAAAACTATTAGCTAGGAAGTTCAGAAGTAATCTGAAGTTTGTATTAAAATACTATTTAGTCTTCCTTAGTCTGTTTTAAAATTTTAAAATGCATTACAATACTTAACTAAACTCGTTACATTAAGGACAATCAAAATATTTTGTGTCAAAACTAACATACGACGATTGTAAAATGTATTTAGCAACGTCATAACTTTATTTGAAAAATTAAAAACTGATTTTAATTACGTTTCACACACACACATTCTTGTTCTGTTCAAAACTAAGATTTTTGACAACACATTTAAATGCACAAACACTCACAATTAGAGTTGAAATTGGCATGCATAAGATGAAAAAGATGTTCATTCTTCATAATATATGGCAGTTTTGACACAGAACATTTAATTACCCTGAATTGAACGAGTTTACCTACATTTTATCGTTCATCCTAAAATAGAAAAAATAAACATTACACACAAATTCAAAATTAAATTTTGTTTTAAAATAAACTCTGGGTCATTACTAAAATTCATAGTGCATAATAGTCGTGACAGAAATCAATTGTGGTTACAGGAATTAATTCACTTGGATGCTTGAGAATTTAATCCCGGGAGTAAAAACTATGACACGAATGTATAATTTTCATAGGAAAAAAAGGACTTACCTGGAAATGCCGACACTAATTTCCGTAAATTGTTAAGATGATCTGTAAATAATTTTGAAAAGCCGGAAAAACTTTTCTGCACGCTTCGATATTCGATTTGAATTCGTTTTCGCACGGGACAGAGATAGGGTCAAAATCTATGAAACTCGGGGTGACCAGATATTAGCTTGTAAATTTACTCTGGGACGTTAAAATACGTTTAGAATGTTTAAATGAGGTCTCTGAGTGGAGTAGAGACTACAGAAGGCCGAAAGAAAAAATTTTTTTTTTTTCGAAAAAAAATAATAAAAATTATTTTTCAAAAATTTTTCCTGAAGCCAAAATGGGGTTTCTGGAGATATCTTCGTGGTTTTTAGTCTAATTGGACCCCGACAAATCCGAAAAAAATAATTTCGACCGGCTGCGCCATGGTAAATGAAAACATACAAAATTATGGACCTGTTTACTTAATTAATAAAATGATGATGGACAACTTTGAAATGTTTTGAAAAAACTGTATAATTTTAATATTTTAATTCCTCCCATGAATTTTCGAATATTGTTTGACACAATCTTACATTGAATTTAGAAGCGAAATCAAGTTGGTTTTGGAATAATATTGACTTTAATAATCCCATTACGTTTGTTTCCCCGAATCCGTCTCATTTCTCTGTTTGCTGTATCCGGAGTTTCGGATCCATTTCAAGAATTTGGTTTGTATTGGTAACTCCATAACCTTTATTGTATGCGTAGTCTGCCAATTGTTCCGGAGATTCCTTTTCAGCAGACTTACTTGAGTACTCACCAATAACTAATAGCTTTCCTAGTTTGAAGTCAGCCGCCGCTACCTAATTATCAATTCCAATTTGAATAATACTTTATTACAAATTTTGGGTTTTTGATTTGTAATCAATATGACAAAATTTTGATGATGACCGATTTTTCAAAATTTTGACACCATCAATCCTGGCTACGCAACATTTGCTCATGCATTTTAGAGTAGTTCGCGCTCTGCGGTTTAAATACATGGTATAATAACCTTGAAAGGTGAGTGAGGCGACCATTTTCCTCCCCAGGCATAAGTATGTGTTTCGAAAAAATCCAATTTTGCATCGTTTGACTTGGCTGCTTCCACCAGGCATTCATCCTTGTAGTAATTATCTGAATTTTTCAAAAATGAATTCAGATATTTGTGTGAGGTACAGGGAAGGTCTGGATGGGAAGGGAAGCTGTGAGTCAAGTACAGTCAACTCGGGTGGTCCACATTGGAAAGAATTCTCACTTAGAAACAACTTCGACGCCACTTGCCCATTTTAATAGTGATTTCTTTGGGGATGAATATTTAGGCCCGGGATTAGAGTGAGTGGCGTCCAAGTCTGACATTAACGTCTAGCTTCAGCCTGGCCTACAAAATTCTTTTTATCCACTGAAAGACG
>WJFB01002600.1:0-18121 GCA_009870185.1 Pygmarrhopalites habei
GCCATATGATAGATTGAATGGTCTAGTATTTTATCCAAAACATTTCAGGCAAAAATTCGAAATCACACCCGACTACGTTTGATACGCTAGCTACGGAACGAGTCATTAGGTTTTGATCAATGTCTACTTAGCATGACAGGTCATCCAGTGTCTCGTCCAGAAATGATACTTCAATCAAATGGAAGATAGACTTATATGATGGAGAATACACCCAAGAGAGATAAAAAGTGAATTAATGTTTAGTGTGTGTGCCCTTGCCAATGTTCAAAATGACACACAGGGATGTTAACACAGGTAAGCTTTTAACTATTTATATAAAATATAAAACCACGATGGTTTAAAATTAACATAAACTTGAGTTCTCAGTCATTCTTTTTTTTAGTTTGTGTCGTTTTCGTGATTTCCTTCACAAAGACGATTATTTATATAACTATGATAATGATGCATTACATTGCATTCCACAACAACAACAGTAACAATCAACTCCCTCCTTCATATATATTTTTAGTCCTGAGTTGAGGAACACAAAGTAAAGTCAAACACGATTTTCTTTTTTATCTTTCCCCATCATCTACCTTCGTACAGTTATATACTACACGTTATATCCCAAGTGTAGGATAATTGCATTTCTCTCTCTCTCTCTCTCTCTTGTCTCTTTACATTTATTCTCAATATTAATATTATGACTATGAACCCTATGCCCAACACACCAAACAGTTAATCCGACAATAGTCCAAAAATTCTATTAGACACGATGATGATTACCAGACAAGAGAAAAAGAAGCCAGTTAACTTTTCTCTCTCAATTTTTAACTCACAATCCAACCAGAATTGTGTACTACGGCAGAGATAGAGAGAGAGAGTGCAAGGATAATAATAATTGTGATGTGATGACAGACTCACATTTTCTGCCCTAATTTTACCCACCAGCCATTCATTATTATTATGTGATCACTATTTATCATAATTATAAACTCCCCCCTCCTCATAATAATTGCCCCAATTCCATTCTTTTCCACACACTGTGAAACTGTTCAAAGTCAAAATTATTACTCCAAAAAATTCAAACTCACCTTGAATCCAACTACATAATATAGTAATAAGTAAATCACACACACACACACTAATACTATATTTAACAGAATGAAATGTAGGGTCATGAACATCTGTCTTCACTTATAATATAATACTTTGCTTTGGTGCAGTCTTATTTCATGTAGAGAAAATAAAAATGGAAACATTTAAATTGACTCAGTCAAAATTCCTAACTGTTAAATATTGTGTAATCCCGTCTTTCTCAGTTAAAAACATTCTCTGAACACATTTTAACTGTCCACACTCCACACAACTTTATGTACGTCACATACACATACATAACTCACACAGTATTATCCCCTTCTCTCTCTCAAAAGTTGAATTGTAAAGGAAGAATGTGAATCGAGAGTGAAGAAATAATAGAAAAAAAATGCATTTTCTTTCCATTTCAGGATTGTAAAACTGCAGAAGAAGAAGAAGAAATTACAGAGGGGACGACGACAGTGCTTGCGAATTAATGTTAATTATTACCGAGAGGAATGATTGCGGTAATTATAAGAGGCATATTGATGGATCAGGACGGAAATGTCATCACAACAACAACCGCAACTACCCATTCTCTCTCTCTCTTCGAATGGAGAACAAAGGGAAAAACAGAGTTAAAAACAAAAGTGGAAATTAAAAAAAGAAGGATAAAGAAACGACGACGACCGTCCATTATAATGGAAAATGCAATTCATTAGAATTTACACACAAGTCTCTCCCTTCATTTCCCCCTCTCTCTGTTAATAAATGACTAATGAAGTAGTTTACACTGTCGATTGTCCATCTCATCCCCTCCTCCAATGAACTGACTACCTATAGTAAAGTACGTCGAGGAGTCTTGTAAAACTCGACAATTTTCGACAAGTTAGACAAATCATGTGAAATTATTCCCAAGTGAGGGAAAAAAGGTGCAAAAAAAATAAAAATAAATAAGCAATACATAAGCAAATGTGTAGAAAATGTCAAGAAAAACAATGGTCTCAACTGAACACCATCACCATCATCAAAAGGAAAAACAGGGAGGAGGACTTTTTTATTTTATTTTATTATTACAAAAGGAGATAAATGCGAGTGTAGAAATTGTGCAGTAGTACATATAGTAGAGTAGAGTAGAGACTGTTGAATCAGTAAAGAGAACGACCACAGACAATCATCATTAACAATAATTGAAATAGATGAACAAATTTAATTGCCGTCGTATCATATTATTGTTGCTGTTGCTGTTGTTGTTCCTCCTCTTCCCTTGTGTATCCCATATTGTACTGTAAGGTGTGTGTGTGTATACACAAAATAATACACAAGACACACAATTCAGTAATTGTGTAGGCATCACATCGAAACGAAATTACTAAGTCTCACTTTTCCCTTTTTCTTTGATTATGAAATTAAATGTACAGTGTGAATACGGGTCAATCAATTAAAAACCATAATCACACACACACACAACTTCGTAGGATTGGATAGGAGAATGTCACTAAATACGGGAGTAAAAAATTGTATCATGATTGTCAGTGACGTCATCCTCATCACAACAACAACAACAAAAATTTGGTCCACTGTAAAGTGAGATGAGGATTAATAAACTCCCCCCCCTCCTCCTCCTCCATTATGTATTATATAATAATAAATTATGAGGGTACATATGGTCGGTGCTTTCCTTGAAAAAGTGTCATTACACACACACTCACACCTTCCGTGTGTGTGTGTGTTGTGTGTAAGAACGAGACAAAAAACATTAAATTGCGTTGAACATTTTCAAACGTGGCGTGACAATAATAAGTCGAGACTAATTTATAGAGAACATTTATTTAGAACAATCTCAATTAAATTACGTCTCTCTCTTTCTCTCTGCAAACACAATTTTTACCTCTTCATTTATTCCTTCTTCATTTATTCCTTCTGTACTTTTCAATCTTAAAATTATTTCATCCCAATTATTTAACCTCATGAGCTCACAACGCTATTATTCAATAATATGTACACAAAATTCTCAAAATTGTGACGATGGAAGATTCTTCCATTTTTTGTAATTGTATAATCGGAGGAGGAGGAAGGAGCGAAAATGTTGATATTTACATAATACCATATTTAGATTAAATACTTATCATGCCATTTTTTTGAAATCCACGGATCCACGAAGAAAAAGAATTGAAGGGGAAGTGAATCTTCACACACACACAATTTGGATTTGTGTGTTCACAGAAGCTTGACTCTCATCTTCAAAAAAAAATTTTGAATAGAGATCAAGTCGAGCGATTCTAGTTATACAAAGTAAAAGTAATGATATCCACTATTTAAAAGGTACAAATTAACAGAAAAGTCGTTCCAACTGTGAACAACCTCACAAAAGAGAGAGGATGAGTAAATAAAAAATGAGAATTTATTCGTATTGACTGCATAATCCCATTTAGAAAATTTTGTGTCCAATCATTGGTCACCTCCACAATTTGTTTATATAATCCTCACTCTCTTTCTGAGTGAACGTGTGTCTGTGTGTGTGTGTCATTGTGGATGATCCTTACCAGTGCACACACACATGTTAGATATTGACCATTAAACTGTGTGTGTCTTTAATTGTGGAGAGTGCTCTGAATAATCTCAAAAAAATAGGAATGTTGGTTGGGGAATACGCAATTTCTTGGGAATCTTCTTTATTTGTTCTCTCATGGAAATTATACATGATACACACCATTTTACATTACCATACATCCCTTGTCCCTCCCTTTTTACTACCACAACCATCATTTACTATTACTATTATTATGGTATGTACTTTCTTGGATTGTGGAAAAGACTCCCCTTTTTTTATACTAAATATCCTTTCAGTATCCTTTCAGAGGAGACACACACAAAAAATTATTTTTGTACCCAGTCTGCACCATACAGAAAAAATGAATATCCCATTTCACTTTCCATATCTTTTCAGATCATGATCCATTTTTTAGTTCAACCCATTCACCCACTTACCTTCTTATTCCATGCTCCATTTTTCCAACGGACATTCATCTCCAAAAAGAATCATGTCAATTTCATGTCTTGCCGCAGGTTCAAAATTCAGTGCAAATATTTTTTTAAACCGATCAAAATCCTTCCAATATTAAAATAAATAAAAATTAACACTCAATTCCAATCTACGCTATTCTTTTACAGATGAACGAATGGAAGAAAGCATAAACAACATTTTAAGAATTTAATTAGCGTCAAAATGTCCTGGAAAAGAAATTGGCCAATCCATTTTTCATTAATATTTTCGGTGATCCTTAATTAGGACTTTATGCAGATCGAGAGTGGAGATGGAAGATTTTTGACTCAGATAAGGGGACACACGCAAAATCTCACGAGATTCTCTGCCTCTGACCTGACACGAAAAATAAGGGCATAGTGAACCGAGAGAGAGAGAGAGAGAGAGAGATGTAGGGATAGAGGAGGGGATGACGTAAGAACTAAAATGTAGAGAGGAAAAAAAGGCTCATAAAAATGGCCTTTGGTTAAAGGAATGGTGTGAAACGGACGGAGAGACACACAGGGGCATGGACTATATGATTATTTAGCTTCTCTCTCTCTTTCTCTCTTTTTATCAGCGGAGGATCATCATGAGGAATTTTTACACAATCCACGAACTCAACCTCAATCGAATCAATGGATTAAACTCCACCACTACCACTACCACTAGAAATATGGAAATGTGTAAAAATGAGACACACACAACTTTGTTCATTGAAAGCAAAAGTGGAGAAAATGTGTGTGTGTGTGTGTGTGGTTGTTGTTGGGGGGGTTCAGGGGGAGTCAGGATGAAGCTCTGAATTGCCGTGAGAAAAGTAACACTCACTCTCTTTACCTCTCTCTTTTTCTGTGTGTAACTGTAACATAACTGTAGATTAACTTTTAACTCCTTCCTTTTCTAAAAACTGATTCCCCTCCTCTCTCTTTCATGTCAACAAAGGGTGTGTGTGTGTTCTTTGACAAACCACACACACAACTATAAAAACCGTAGAGGGCCAACTTACCTTGATTAGTCCGTCGTCGTCGTCACCCAAATCAACAATACCATCACAAGTCCAAAGTTTTACTCTCAAAAACACACACAAACACACGCACCATGACCACTCCAATCGTAAGTCATACTCTCACTTTTTTTGAGAAAGGAAAATTAAAAGAAAATCAAAAGTGACAACTGAAAAAAAGTGCTTTTTCCCCTTCACAAAAGAAACAAGAGGAATTGTTTTAATCCTTCGAGTGATTTTTTGATTTTTCAAAAAAACAAAAGTAAAAATTTAAGTGTCACAATTTTAAAATCTCTAACGGATTTCTTCTCATTTTGATTTCCAAGTGACAGACACAGATCAGTGGATCCATATTTTGTGTCTCCGACTTTTTTTAAAAAATTCTTTTGTCAAAAAAAAGAAGAGTTGTCAGAAGAAATGGATTTTTTGGTAGGAAATTAATTCCAAATTTGATTGTATTTTTACAGCTCCTCACCCTCACGACTCTCCTCATCTCCACATTGGCTCAACATCACGGGGGATACGGAGACTACGATCACGGGCATCATCATGCCCACTATGCAGCCCCGGTCAAAGTTGGACCTCCAGTAGCCAAAGTCGTGGGTCATGTCCCAAAAACTGTGGACTATTACGTAAGAGACAATTTTTGAATTCTCCGATTCCTCCTCTTGTGTGTGTGTGTCTGGTTGTATTGTAAGCTAATTAAAATTATTCCGAAATAGTCCTACCCAAAGTACAGCTTTGCATACGGAGTCCAAGACCACCAAACGGGTGATGTCAAATCCCAACACGAATCCCGGGATGGAGACGTGGTGACTAAACGAATATTTTCGCTCTTCTTTTCCCGTCCTCCTCTTTCCACTAACTAATCCCTTATCTCTTTTGTGCGTGACAGGTCAAAGGACAATACTCCCTCGTCCAACCAGACGGTTCTCTCCAGACAGGTAAATCAATTTGGTTATTTTCCCATCCACACACACACCCAAACGCGCGCACTTTTTCCATAATATTTTATTGTGTAGTGACTTACACTGCTGACTCGGTCCATGGATACAATGCCGTCGTGGAGAAATCTCCAGCGGTTCATGCCGTTGCCAAAGTCGCAGCTGTGAAAGTTCCAGTTGTCCATGCCCCGGCCCCTTCATACGGACACTCCCATGGTCATCACGAAGGATACGCTTCGTACGGAGAGCCAGTGGCCCATCATGGACATTCCCACGGGTATGGGGATTACGATCATGGACACCATCACCATCAAGCACATCACATCCCAATTGTCAAGGTAATTGACCCGCTTTAGAGTAGCATTAAAATCGGACACCCGGCGACCTAATTACCCCTCAGGAAAGGAATTGACAAGGAGATCCCTAGACATTGACAATCACTACACACACATAGCGCCCGGCCGGGAGACTTGGACGGGCACTTTTCGTGTGTAGCTTGTCAATCTCAAGAGACCTGCTCGAATTTACAGTAGCCTACGATTGTGGCGTGTTTTGGACTGAACAGACCCGAATTTTCACGCTCTAAGCGCTTTTCTGAAAATAGTCATGTTTTCTTTTCCGTTTAAACGGAAAACCATAACTTTGTCACTGAAACTATGGAAAAATATCCACTATCTTCAGACAGAACGGGACACTATGTGCCCAAGTTTTAATGCTCCCTACTGCTCTCTTTTTTGCTTGACCTCCACTACAATTTGACCTTATATCTAGGCTGCCATCCCAGTCGTGAAAGCTGCTCCAGTAGTGAAAGCCATTGCTAAGCAAGTTGTTTACAGTCCAGCGACCCATGCAGCCTACGCTCCACACCACGGACACCACGGTCATGCTGTTCATCCAGTTCATCATGCAGGTCACTACCCTCACGCCCACGCCCACGCTAGAGTGAGTTACGAACCAGCCCATCATCATCACAGCCACGGGCACAATCACGGATATGCTCCAGCCCCACATGGTTACACTCAAACTGTGTCCCACGCAACTGGTGTGACCCACTACGCTCCAGCCGTAGCCCAGGTCGCTACACACCACGTTGAACCACACTACCAAGATTACGGACACCACCATGAAGCAGCTCAACATCAACCCCACCATGGATACGATGCTTACTCAACCGAGTATTAAAATTCCAGACACTCCATTCTATGAGGACGATCAGGTCAGGTCAAGTCTATAAAATGACATTTTTTTATAAAAGCCCCTCTGCAATCCTCCTCTTCTCATATCATCCGTCATTTTTTGCAATTGGTCAAGGTACAACGAAACGATTGTTTCTTTCCGACATTTTATATTTTGTATCCACACACACGTATAGGAACAGTCGTCACACACACACATGTGGAAAAGGAACAACGACAATGGATTTAATTAATTATTATTATTTTTTGATTATTGTTCAAGCCATTTTTTAATTTTGTAGGGAAATATGATCATGTATTTTTTTAAAATTATCTTCTTCAATAATCTTCTCTCTCTCTCTCTCTCTCTCTCTCTTTATGCATAACTTCTTCTTCTCCACCTCCTCCTCTGACACAAAGAGTGAACAATGCAATGTGTACACAACCAACAATACGATATGAGTGTGTGTAGTGTGTGTGTGTAATTGCATTCCCTTTTTTCTCGCCATAATTCACACACACACTCATACACAGAAGTCTCCCACTAAAATTAATATTAACTAACATGTTTCAATTCCATTTAATAATTTCCTTCCTTCCATTATACATATGCACACACACTACCCTCATTTTATTTCTCTCTCTCTCTCTTCTTTACCACAAATACTATACTTTCGTCCTACTGCACTTTTGTGTGAGAATTTTTTCTCAACATTTTTTTCTAATAATTTTATTTTGTAGATTAATGGGTAATTGTTGTTGTTGTGTTGTGGGCATCTCGTATCACGCAATCTTTTTAATCTCACTCGGCACACACACACTCACTCTCTCTCACTCTACACACACACACTTGTCTCATAACAGGTAGACAATGATTACACAACTTGTCTTCTCCTCCTTAACTATGTAACTAACCATGTATTTCTATTTTATTCCATTCCCTGGGTGCCTCTGACAAGTTCTGCTCCTCTTTAACCACTTTTGAAAGTTTAATTGAGAAGGATCGTCATACATAGCACCCAGTCTTCAAAAATAATAATTTTCAGGATTGAGATATTCTTATTTAAGAATATATTAAAAATATTTCTTCTTCCGAAATAGATTTGTGCCATTTTTTTATCCTTTTTTATATGTACTTTTCTCTCTTCGTTTTACATTTTTGAAGAAAAAAATCCTGTGTAATTGTAATCACTTTGATGTACCTTTGACCTTTTGAATATCTTCCTTAATTTAATTATTCGTTCATCTAGTCTCTCGTTCTTGTCACTCCCCTGTGTCATCATTATATCTTATTATTATTATATTTTTTACTTTTTAATTTTAATCAAACTACCACCCTTATTTGTAACTTTTGTATACTTTACTTTTACTTCATGCTCTGTCTCCTTTTTTTCTTGTCTCAGATTTATTATTTTAACCTAGTATTTATACAGTGGAGTGTCGTCCATGTCATGTCATGTCACATGAGTCCTTTTCTCCTCTCTTTCTTCTTGTTACAAACAATGTAAAATCCTTTCTTCTTCTTCTCTCTCTCATATTGTCTCATGTTTTGCAGTTTTTGATTGTCCAGTCAGTTATTTTTTTTGTCTAGTTTAAGAATTTCGCAGTATATAATTGTGTACTTACCTCGTTAATCATCTTCAAATTATATTTTTTTATACATATCCTTCATTAATACAAATGTAAGATAGGCTCTCGAAAGAAAAATACTCTTAAAAAACTAAACTAAAAGCCTCTCCAACTCGTCACTATGTACATATCATTTTACATAGTTAATTATTATTATTTTGTAAATTTTTTATACATACGTTTATAAATGAACAGTTATGCAATGAAAATAATAAAAAAAAAAATATTGATAATATTTATCATCTCCAAATAAAACTGTGTTAATTTTTCTACAATTTGTCTACACAAATATATTTATAGTAGAAGATGAATAAGTGAATAATTCCTCCTCCATTTATTAGAGAGTCAAACTTTTAGTTTTTACAAATCTCAATTTGTATTACAAAACACAACAACAACGACTTTTTTTGTTGTTGAGTCGTGATAATGATTTATGAGGAGGAGGATGTTCATGTGATTTAATCTTTAAAGATTAAAATCCAAATGTTTTGATTCACCTCTCCTTTTTTTAAATCTGATCCACGATCGAGTCTAGAATTAAAATGCACTCACAAAAGGATCACTTTTCCTTTTTCTCCATTTCAAAACTATTTGCAACGATTAAAATTGCATTTTTAATTTATTACATGATACTCTTTAATCATCCTGGGGTTGGTTCATTCCATTTTACATCACGAAAGAGAGAGAGAGAGAGAGAGAGAGAGAGAGATGAAAATGACTTGTATTCTCCAAATGAGAATGAAAGAATTAGTCTCACTGTTAAAGTAATTTAGTATTTAGTATGCATGCATCTTAAAGTTGAATTTGATCAAATCCAATTAAAGGAAAAAAAGTAATTGAAGTGGAACCAAATCATTGTTGACGACAAAATTCACTTCTCCTGTCACTGCATCCCATGCAACAATGAGAATGTCAACAACAATCAGTAGTTTTTTTCATAATTATCTCTTGTGACGTTATAGGACGGAAGAAGGAAAGAAAAAGGCAGAGAGAGAGACAGAGACAAGCATAAAATATGTAGGTTAACTTTAACTCTGATTTTAAACAGCTTAAATGCATACATTCAGTCTCAAGTTGACAAGGCTTTTATTATTATCATTGGATTGGACACTCTCGAGTTTCCTCCAACAAAAAAATCCATTTGACAAACGTTTCCCAGTTTTGAATTCATTTTCAAAAGATAAATCCACAGTTATAAAAGTAGTTTACTTCATTATACTTACACCTTCCCCCAAATTACCATCTCAGAAACGATTTGCCAAGATACAGAGAGTCAAGAGAAAATGAAAAGAGATTTTAAATAGCAAAGTGAGGAATTTGTTTTGCAAAATTTTTCAAAATACATTTCAGCTAAGTAATAGAGATAATCTCTTTCAATTTGCATTACAAATCCCAAAAATAAAGTAAAGGAATCATTATCTTGTAAAGACTCAATTTAAATTTTGTGTCGAGAAAAAGGAAGCCAATGTCATGTCATAGCTCATGACATGATGATGACTTTTTCCTCCCTCCTATTTGCATTAAAGTTATTGCATACAGGTATTACTGCACTTTATGCAAAAAAATTTGTGCAGAAATGTAAATCACCATATTATATAATGGTAAATAACGATTTTGTAGATTATAATACCCTTGTCCATTATGCAAGTGTAATTCAGCCGTCAACCACACGACCACTAAATAATAATAAAATGTGTGTGTTCAACAACAATTTTTACTTGAACAATGGCTCAAGAATCCACCGTGACTCACCAGAAAGAAGAGAAGGGTCTGCCTGTTAAAATGTACAAAAGGAAAAGTGACAGGGAAGGAAATGGTGGATTATGCAAAAAAACATGTTTCAAACTTGGTCTCATTTTGATAATCTCCGTCTCTCTCTCTCTCTCTAAAAATAAAATGTTGATGTAAAGTAGTAGTTCACAGTTTGGCAGGGATTTATTTAATGAGAGGTTGTCCCTCTCTTAACTTTATTTAACTATCTTTTCTTATTTCCACTCTTGTTTTTTATTTATCTTATGCACGACTTGAGAAAATCGAGTTTGTACTTTTTCTACACATTCTGTACAGATATTACGGAATCGGATGAAAACACGGAACTCTAATCATCATTATGATTCTCTTTTGAATTAAAGCCATAAATATCATCATGCAAAACTTAATTATTACAAAACACCTTCTCTTTCAACTCGACTGTGTGTGTGTGTGTGTGTGTGGGTGTAGAAATCCGAAAAAGTATGGTTCAACCATTTTAATTATGACTGACAGTGGTACACAAATTGATATTACTTTACATAATGTGGATATGTCAAGACAATCAATGTAGTCTTTTAATTGTTCTCTCCCTCTCCCTCTCCAACCTATAATAATACATTAATTACCACCACACACACACCTTCCTCCTGTGCGTGTCCCACTTTTTAAAGGCCCTTTTGACAACCAAGTACAAAACTCATTTGAACAAAATTGTGCGAGTTAATTGAATTCAGGGGGTTATTAATAATTTTATAGAAAAACCCTAATTTGATTGTAAATTGGACAAGTGGAGATTTAATTTAATTGTAAGACCACCCCCCTTTGACCCACCCTAGACTATGAGACTGACATAAATGTCTCAGAAATAATATAATATAATAATTTTGTTCAACAATGGGAGTCGAACGAAGGATCTCCATTAAACTCCCCTCCTCCTCCCTCTCCCTCCTCCTCCTCACAAGTCTCATTCAGTTTGGACAGTCGGACTTCCGGTTCTGTCATCATGGTCCACATCGGTTCGACTTTAAAGACTGTCCAGGTGGTGTCCTGTTCAAAAAACCCATCAGTACAGAGTGCACATTCTTCTCCAAGAATAGTAAAATTGGGGATGGGAGGTCAGTCCTTTATAATCCTTTTTCATTCTTTATCTGAAAAATTGTCTCAAATTGAACAATGTATAAGTGAAAGGACATGGCAAAAAATACTTTGACTAATATTTAAATGGGGCAATTGTACTCATCGACCTTTAGAGGCTAAGAAACATTTTGCACCAATTTTACAAAATTGTTAAACTTGGACGCCACTCACTATCATCTGGGAATTTATTTTGAGAAAGAGCTACAGGAACGAAATTTACTGTACAAAGGAGAGCAAGCGGCGTTGAAATTTAACAATTTTGTTAGAAAAGTGTAAAATCTTCTTTGACCTACGGAGGTCAACAAAATCAATTTCAACATTGGTCAGTGGGTTCAGTATTTTATACAAAAATTTAAAATTCCAGAATTCAGGTGAACGGTGACCTTTGTGAGGGTAAAACAGCGGAAGATGCAGACGTTTCCGCCGCCACTCCAACCCACTCTTTTGCTCTGCCCAAAGTAAATATCCCAATCAATATTCACCTGTAATCTCACTAGTGTGCTAAAGATTTTGACTTTCTTTTCTCTCTGTAGATTCAAGAAATCAAGTACGACGGAGACTTGAATGTGGGGACTGAAGGGGTCAATGGTGAGTTTTTAAAAAATAAATTCTAGTTAAAAGAGAAAAATCAAACTTTAATATTAATTATTCCTCTCTCTCTCAATGCAGACACATCTCAATCAGATTGTATATCAAATTGTTTTGCCAACTGGTTGGATCTGGACCGAGTCGAAGAGATTTCTGAAACAAATACCGAAGCACCAAATATCCTAGACCAAGAAGTTGTTTACAATTTCCCAAAACCAACACCTGAAATCGAGGCTGAACAAAAGAAAATCACTGTAGAATTGTTCACAAAACTTTTAATGGCTGAATTTGAACAAGGTTCATCAAAACGAGACGGTGGAGTAGATCCTGATCCTCGACGTCCAAATCGTCGAATAATTCAACTTCTCCGTGACTCCTTCGCCGTGATGACAACCCACTGTCCAAACATTTACATTCCTCAAGTATTCTTTGACAAAGTGGTCAAATCAATGGTGTACCTTTTGGACCGAGCAAATACAACTATCAAAGACATTGGGATCAAAGAGTATGGCCAAGTTCTGGATGTACTGGCTCAATGTCGAATATTTGATCGTCATTCCACATTCCATATTATAAGTAAAGAATGTCAGGATCCTGCAAGGATCAAGGGAGGTCGATTTGCCCGGAGAAATGGACAACCTTTTATATATCGGTACAAACCAAATCGATTCCGAATGGAACTCTACGATCCTTTCATCGAATCCGCTTGGTCTGCTGTGGGTTTCGTTCATGGAATGTGTTTCCGACATTTCACTGGAGAATTCAACATTCATCATGTTTACATTGTGGCCATGGAGGCCATGTTCAATGTCAAGAATATCCTGGAACGATGGTAATCAATTGTTCATGTTATCAATTAACATCAATCAATCATTTTGGTACTCAGCAATTATTTGTAAATTATTGTCAGGGTCGTGGCTCCACCAAAGTTGACAAGTAAGGACTACTGGAATAATGTGATGGGTGTGTCGGACTACGAGGTTGTCCTTCAAAATGTCCATGCTTGTCTCAAACTGGCTTATCAATCGGAAGCTCCAGTTTCTCCATATTGGAAAATTTTGGAGCGACCCTTCAGACAGCTCAATGGAACGGAATCTGGACCAGACCCAGAGGACCCAACTGTGGGTCGAGGGTGGGAAGGAGATGAAAAGAAGTACTGGAGTCATTACAGACGACAAGGAGGGTTCAAAAGGACTGTCAAGTCCCTTGGAGGGACTTGTTTCAAGTCTGAGAGTGAAAGAGAAGCTGCTTTGACAACTGCACAAAGTTCATGTTCTCAGAGCAGTTAGAATTATTCAAGATTTAATTGTATTTAATTTTGTGTGTACCATCCATGTTAAATTATTGTTTTTCCGTCAAATCGTACAAATAAAAATTTTTATTTAGTCACTCCAAGTCAAAAATTTCACTCTCATCCGTTTCTTCTGTTTCGTCAGTCACACTCACCTGTTGTGCTCAATTTTTAATCATGGACAAAAACAAAAAAGCATGTGTGTGTTCTAATTAAACCGATCACTTTCAAATTGTATTGTTGTGGAAATTGGGAGGTGGAAAGACTACGTCATTGCATTATGCAGAAGAGGACAAAGCATTAACAGTCATAACTGACTTACTTAAGTCTTAATGAGAGGGAAATTGGGGTTGAGGGATCAAGAGTCATCATTTTTATTTATTTATTGACTCATTTTCCTGACAGACAGACAGTGGAGGTGAGGAGGGGACAAAGTTTTTACAAAAGAATTCAAGCTCAGGCTTGAATTACGTAGAGAATAATGGACAAAAGTTGTCAATGTGGGTCAACTTGGGTCCTTCTCATATCCTTGGTGGTGACGGTCCAGGGAGAATTTCGTTTTTGTCATTTTGGACCACAGAAATTCCAGAATAAAGACTGTCCTTATGGACTCTTCATCCCTCGACCCATCCGATCTTCCTGTGTCTACTACGCCAATGACCAGTCAGGTCCAGCTGGAGAGTAATTCCACACAAATCTTTGACTTTCTGTGAATTTTTTTAGAAAAATTTCTTAAAATATTTTTTTTGAAAAAAAAAATTTCAGAGCTGAACTGGAGAGTTGTAGAAAAGCACCGGTGACCCTCTCAACTGCTGGGGAACGAATGAACGATGTCAGTTTACAAGCAGTCTTTGTGAATGTCCAGGAACCAAATGAAAATGGAGAAGCTGGAAATTGTAAAAATTACTTTTTATTAAATAGAAAACTAAAGGAATATTTTGATGATAAATAAATAAGTTTGAAATAAATTGTTTTGATTTGTAGTGGAAGCAAAGGACTGTGAAGAAGAATGTTTGAAACAGTACAGGGAATTTAGTAGCTCACAGGATTCAGGGATAGGGAGTTTAAATGATCCGGAAGAACCTGACTATGATTACATGTTGGATACACTCCCGGAAGATGCGAAGAACGCTCAAAAGAAATTGACAACTGAATTATTTTTGGAATTACTGGAAGACAACTCGACAGCTCAATTGTCATACCTTCGGACAGCCAAACTTTTGGAACAGTCCATGAGGATCGTGACAACGCAGTGTACTCCTTACGTGACCCCAGAATTTATGGAACAAATTTACAAAGGATTTTTATTCCTACTCCTCAGATCAAAGGATAGTATCCAAGATATTGGGATCCTAGAATACACTGCTATTGAACTAGCTCTACGACAGTGTGAGAGTAAACTCAAACCCAAGATTGAAGGACTCATTTGTGATGACTACTCAAAAATTATTCGATTCCGGGATGAAACTTTAGCTATTCATAATTACACTATAAAAGCCAAATCATTTCGATGGGACAAGTATGACCCTTTTGTTGAAGCGGCTTGGTCTGTTGTTGATTTTGTCCATGGATTTTGTCCTCCATTCCATGCACCCAATTTCAATTTTCATCATGTGTATGAATTGGCCATGGAAGTCATGTTCACAAAATCTATCATACAACGATGGTAAAGAAGGATTTTTTTGTGAAACTAATTGAAGAAATATTTTGTGAATTAATAATTATGGAATTTTTTTTTGTTTTGATTTTGTAGGACAAATCCAACTCCCTTGAAGAGGGATTATGGCTATTGGAATAACTTACTGAATGTCAAAGATGCTCAACTCATGATGAGGAATTTGGACGGTTGTATTCAAGCTGGTTACGTCAATAGTATTTACAGTGAAAGACTTAACAGACCCTTCTCCAAATTCCCGTGAGTCCCCATTTAAGTAATCTATATTGATATTTTTAACATGGATGATTCTGGGTTTTTTTTTCAAAAAATTATTTTCATTCTCTGTATGTATGGATATAGGGTGTTGATGGGACGAGCTAGTAGAAACACAAATTCAGAAGGGAAACAAACTGGATGGCAAAAAGGGATCGCTGCGTATTGGGAAGAGTACAAACAAAGTGATGGTTTCAACAAATTCCTGGATAAGGTCGGAGGAGTATGTATTAAAACTGAAGATGCTCTCAATTCCATGCGAGCTCAGATGACTGAAAATGTTTGCAAACCTTGACTGAAGCCACATTACGAAACGAACTACTGATCAAAATGACTGAAAAGCTACACACACAAACACACAAACACACAATTTTAATTTATTTTCTAGTATAGAGTAATTTTTTTGTTATTTATTGTGAATTTATCTCTAAAGATTCTATAAAATCGTTCTTTTTGCACAAATTCCTTGTTTCTCATACAAAACGTCATTCATATTATCATCAAAAAAAGATTTACGCAAAATTGCGAAATTTTGGCACTTGTATTTGGCTCTTTGCACGACAAGGGATAGCTGTAATGACAAGCCATAAGCCATTAGAGTCAGAAGGGCCAATCGGAGGGCGAGCGGAGCGCTTGAAAGTCACTCAGATTTATTTTGAGTCTTGTGAAATTTGTGTTAATTTTATCGTCCACGAGAATTTGGTCAAGATAGGTGGTATGTATTTCGGAAATCTGGGAAACCATTTTCGGGGGATCATTTATTTCAAGCTGTCCTACCATGAACAAAAGGCTATGGCAGGGTGGTTCCGAAAGGGTGCCCCAAATTTATGGAGACGGTTTTCTTCAGAATTTTGGCCATGGGCTCCACGTAAGTCTTTCAAAAATTATTGTTACTGTAGTGCAAAATTTCGTATTGTCGTACGAGGGAGACATTTTTGCAAAGAATTTCCATTGAATAGTTCAAGTGCTAAGTGGAAAATATGTGATGGTGCATTCATTTTTAATACACACACAATTTTAATTTTCGATTTAAAAAATCAATAGCATTCGCTGGAAGCTTTCTAATTTACAACTGGGCGGAGAATGAGTATCTGAGACTCCAAAGGAAGAATCCACCTGACTATGAGAATGACGAGTAGACTCATCGCCATCAAAAACTTCAGTCAATTAGTACATCAATAATAATTCTTGTAATCTAAATATACATAGTAGAAGTCCAATGCTACAGTAGAAAAGTGATACAAAAATGTAACATAAGTATATTTACGTTCCTTCACACAAAAAATTGATTAATTTCAGCTACTTTTTGTTGTCCTATGAAATTGAGTGTACTACACACACATACACACTTATTTACTTGGATTAGCAAAATAAAGTAAAAAATTTCATTTCAAAATTTCAAATTTAATTTAATTATTATTTGGAATTATTTTTGTGCAAGGAGTAAATTGAATATCTCTCTCTCTCTACGTTGCATTCTGCAGTATGCTCAGTGCATCTTGATCAGATTTAACACATAAAAATGCATACAACTTAGGTACCATATGATGAGGAGCGCCTCAAATTGTTGTTGCATTGTTATATAATAAGTTTTATTATGATGAACATTTTTGTGTTGTTGTGAATGAGATTCCCTCAAAACAAAACGGTCTGAGAGATGATTATACACACAAATTAGAGAGTAAATGATGAGGTGTACGAGTAGGATGGGATGATGCAAAAAAAAGTCCTCTCTCTTATAAAGACTCGTGTGTATCACACTCTCGCTCTTATTCAAGATTTGAAAGGTGGATTGGACAGCGGCTCATTTTGTTCAGTGACATTCACTCCATTGCCTACTGTATCAACAATACACATTTACTATTAACCTTTACAGTGTTTTAGTGTTTTAATCAGCTGTTGTTGGAGGATCCAACTTTTTTTTTTCTACATTTTTTTTGCCCACAACTCTATTTTCCATGGTCCTCACGGCAATGAGAGGTTCAGGATTGGCAAGTGTTTTCTGCAATCAGGAGGAACTGTCCGAACCCGTCACGGCCAATATTGAAGGTAATGTCAATATTTTTTCAATATCAACTCTTAATTTTTTTCTAATTTTATCCATTTTCCATATCTTCTTAGAAGAATTTCTACTATACTTTCATTCAACAAAATTTTCTCTCTAAAATTTTAGCCAAAAACTTAAATGGTCTTTAGGTTCTATTCTTGAGCAAATGCAAATTACATAAGCATGTAGGTACCAGGTTTAGCAATTATTTTTTTTAAAAAAATAGAATGAAAGTACTCAGCTTTGGGACAGTTATGCATTTTAATTTTTATGCATATTTGACCCTACTTAAGCATATGAGGGATTTTTGCATAACATTGCATAGTATACTCTATGTAGTACAATCTTAGACTTTGTCTAATTATAGACTCGCAAAGTATTTATGCTATGAATAGTTTGGTACTGGTCTAATAGGCGATCTCACAACAAGCCCCAGGGATAGTATGTGATCTCAAAAAAAATTTGGACAGTATGTGATCTCAGTCCACTGGTACAATATGTGATCTCAACCAACTAAATTTTCACGAGTGATCTCACTTTGTAA
>WJFB01002601.1:0-18119 GCA_009870185.1 Pygmarrhopalites habei
AATATTTTTTTACTTTTCATTGTTACAATTATTTTTGTTGAAATTAGAGTACTTTCCATAATATCAGAGTAATTTTATAATTTTTAGCACAGTTGTCATACTTGTGTGTGCGTGCATCCTGTAATTTTATTTTAGTACCAATAATAATGTTATTATTCTTTTTGAAGGGTTCTGATGAAGTTGAAGGTGGTCTAACAAAGTCACCGTACAACATATTTTGTGACTTTTGTGTGGAAGCTCTGAAAATACGAAATCCAGGTCTTCAAATGACTGTCAACCAAATGAATGGGTTCTTGAAGCAGTGTGCAGACTGTTGGAAGGTAAAAGTTTTACCGTAACAATAATTAAACAATATTTCTAACACAACATTTATTTTGTTTATTAGACTCGCATTTTTTAATAATTTTTGATTTACAATTAGGAATTGCCTGAGACTAAAAAGAAAAATTTCAAAATTCTGGCTCAGAGAGAAGAGGAAAAATATGAACGAGAGATGGGAATTTTGACATCGGCCAAGAATAGTGTGGAAGTTAGTCAGGAGGAGAACGAGGAAAAGACTCTGAACCCATCCGAGCCTGTCCAAAATGTTGAATTGAATAGGTATGATAATTAATTATTTTTTATACTGAAAAAAATTGTTGCCATACTCGTGAAAATATTTTGCCATATTTCACTTTTATTACCTCTGAAAAATGAATATTCTATTATATGTAAAATAGTGACCCTACGGAAATGGCCAAAAGTCGAAGATCAACCCGGAATACTCTCAAGATGACCAAGAAGACGATTGGAAAAGGTCAGGCTAGAGGCTCCAAGAAGAAGACGGATGGGTACAATGATAAACTTCCTCAATTACAATTGAATTTTAAAAATCATGATGCATTTTAAATTAAAATTTTTAATCGTGTAATTTGCCTGTAAAATTATCAAGCCTTGAATGTTAAAGGAGAGAAATGTGTGTGTCTGTGATCGTAAAATATTTCTTTTTGTCTTTTCAAACAGTCATATTAAAAAAAGGACTCGTTGTTACAGTAAAGCTAATGGATATTCTCGAGATGAGTCGCAAGAGATTTTGGATTATGCCTGTGACGTGTTTAAGATTGGTTACAATAGTCTATTTAAGATTGGTGTGAAGGCAAAGGAAGACGGGGTTAGTATACGGTGTAAAATTTATTTGTTGTATTATATTTTTTAAAAAAAATACTCTGTTCTTAATTTGACTTTGTTGTGTAATTTTCTCAGAAATTTCCAAACAGAACCGTTGTTGCTATTCAACAGCAATTAAGCAAGATTATTCTTCCAAACTTGGACAATTATGTGTGCTCTGCTGAAAATCGAGAATTGCTCCTGAGTGTGACAAGAAATCGTTCTCGCGGACCATCAGCAAAGAAAAGAAATGTTCAGAGTGGTGGAGACGAGTAAGATTATGTATAACTTCCACTTTCATCACAAATAATTATCGTGTCAAATTATTTGTTGTTGTGTCTTGCATGACTAGCATTATTGTTACTATTATTTTCCATTTTTAAAATTTGATGACAAGAAGTTTTTTCTTATGAGAGAGAGTGTATGTGTGTGAGAATGGAAAATGATTTTTTAACAAGATTACACTCGACTCATTTTATGATTTTTTTTGTCAAACTTTCTTAAAATTAACACTATTAATTTAACTGTGAACTGTTGTAGTTCCTGTACTTTATTTCATTGACAATATTCGTATTCGTATTTTATTATTCTTTCCAAGGCTAGTGCACCCCTCCTTTTCTCTCTCTCTATGATCTTCCAATTTTCATTTTTGGAAAGTGTGTGTACATGTGTGTATTACCTATGTATTATTACCCGTAGTGATGTGTTCTTACATATTAGTACACCGGTGTATTATTGGTAGAATATGACTTGAATATTATAGTTCTTGAATACGTCTACCGATTGTAATGATAATAAAGAGTCGAATGTTAATTTTATTTAATAGTAGTCTTTTTTATTTCATCAACAAAACAAAAAATTTACATTAGATTGAGTCCTACAATTTGTTTTAAACCATATTTTCAGATTCTTAATTTAAATGACATTTACAAATAGTATTTGTCAAGTACCAAGAAGTATTTTAATAGCAATGAATAGGAGAATCTTTTTTTTAAAAAAATGTTCCGATAATTCTGTCAAGTACATGTCTTGAACAAAGGTTAGATGTTTTAATTACGCTTGCAAAAATTGATCTTTTAAAAATGAGAAGTAGAACAAATCTACGGTACTGATTCAGTACTACTGAAGACATTTTCAGTCTTCCTTGAAAGAAGAAGATTGGAAATTCCAGGATACAATTTTCTGTCGAATCTTGTTAATCCTCTCGATCTTTACTCTTCTGTGTAGAGTCTACTCCCTGGTCTAGCTTCCCTTTATTATCTTTATTGGACATACATAAATCCCACAGATTATTTCGGAAACTCAAATTTGAAAAGTGAATATCAAATAGGAGACACTAATAGAATAGAAAGTGAGGACAGTCCCACTCCTCACAGTGTAAAAATTTCCCACAGAAAATCCAAATGGATTACAAATACTGAGTATTGCCAAATTCCTCTTCATCTCTACTTCACTCAATCTATTACACCCACTCCATGCCAAATATTGACGCCAATTTTGTTGAAAATTCTTTGTCTCCGTGTAAAGTCTTCCCATAGTCAGGATGAGTGTACAAAGTCGAACGAAGTGGAAAAGATTAGCCACATGCATGGACAACAGAGTTGGCACAGAGGCATGGAGTGTATTATTAAGGCTTGCATACAGCATTAAAGAAGTAAGGATACAAGAAATGCCCTTAAAAATTAGGAGAGGCCAAGCAAAAATTTTATTGTAAGTCAGCATCACGTGTCTAATACTCAAATAAGCTCTCGCCGTTTTCTCCCACATCAAATAGAAATTCAATTGGTTGGTTGGTTCATCATGGAACTCAGGAGACACACGCGTGGGAATTGTAGTGGTTAAAGACAGATTCGGCGGGAACTTTTGAGATAGAAGCCGGGTACAATTGACTAAACTCCGGGCCACACACAATTGAAACGTTTGCATAAGGAGACGACTGAAAGCTATAGACAGGGTAAAGATTGTTTGACCTATGACACTCAATATCTTTAACCATTGGATTTCATCCGGAGAACCCGAGAGGGAGTGGAGATACACAGGGAAATTCGGAACTTCCGACACACTTGATACAGTAAAGATCATCATGAGAATCATGGAAATACATTCGAAGAGGCAAACCCGAAGGAAAAATGTTTTCTCGGATGTGAGCCAGGATTTTTGATGTGGGTCGAGGACACAATATTCTAAAATAGAAAAAAAATTTACACAATTTTCAATCCTATAGGATTCTCTATAGAGAATAAGTGGAAAATAATGACGGGTATTATTACCAGTCAGAATGTTGTATTCCAGATTGTACATATCCCGGACAAATGACATGATCTGGGGTCGACGAGAATAGAAACTGAAGAGGAAAACAAGACTGAGGGTGGCAGAGAGGGGCCACCCAGAAGCAGCAATCTTTGTGTCCCAGGGTCCATCATCAAAAATAATTAAATGAAGGAATTTCAAGACAGTGTACGTGTAGAATATTGAAAAGTAACCCGGGAAAAAAACTTTGATTAATTTGGATACCAGAGATAACACAACTTTTTGACATTTTTGTCGCGCATTCGGATGACCAATTTCTTTTGTGGGGAGGACAGGGGACATTTCAGTCAGCTGACTAGTGGCAACAGGGAAGTAACCAATTTTCTCACCGAATTTGTACAGTCCTATGTAAATCTCGAGGACGGAATTCTCGAGCATCTTGCCTTCTCTCCTATCTTGTACCCACTAGAAGGAAAAGTCGGCTGGGGAGCAGAGGAATATTTGAAGGGTAATGAGGGGTCATGGAGGGAACTACGTCAGCCTCAGCTGTTTGCTAAAACAATTAGGGTAATTAGGCACATGGTCCATGGATGAAGAGGTTTAATTTCATTAATGGAAAAACTGCAAGACCAAATATTGATTGGAGGGCATTCAAGTATTTTCTAGAAAAAGGATGTCGCATGTCGGATGGACAAAAATGTCACCAAAATGATGACATATTTATATTCAGAGTCGTGGCTGCATTTTCTGTCATTTTGCCTAACCTCGTTGGGCAAAAAAATTTTGGCGGGAAAACATTTTTGACGGAGAAAAAAAATTTTAACATTGGGTAAGCGGTAAGCACTAGATAAAATGGACTTTTGACTTGACGGAGAAAATGTTTGAATAACATTACGGTAATGGCAAGCACTAGATAAAATGGCATTTTCGTCTGACGGAGAAAAATCGTCAGTTTGACAGGAGATTTTGGGGGGACAACAGAAAATGCACCCACGTTCAGAGTCTTTATTCAGAATCATAGCAAAGGCTTACAACACCAGGAAGAATTCATTGGCCAGAGAAGCGATTGATTGGACGCTTGGAATGTCCCTATCGAGCAACCACAAAAGGTCACTCGAACTGTCAATTGACAATCGTGTGTTCCGTGGAATGACCTGCCCATCCATAATGCTACACATATTTCTGTCCATAGTATCGTCACCACAAAAGGAATATCTGGAGGTAAAGTTCATCTAAATACTTATCTAAATCCAACTCAAAAGTTTCCTACCTTATAGTCATGTGTCAATCGTAGTTAATATTTTTGGTTGGGTTCAGCACACAAATATCGTGTGTGTGCGTGTGTGTGATGATATGATGTAACTCACTGGAGTGATGATAATGTTCAAAGATAAGACAATGCCACGTCAAGTTTTTTAAATTGACCATTCCACACACATGAGAGAATTGGACATTCACGTGGACTGTCTGCAATTTCTGGTAGCCTCCGTTTAGTTTGTCCACATTTAAATCCCTTCCTGTTCTGAATGTGTTTAGCTTAAGTGCTGGATAGACAGTTAGAGTGTACTCTATTGTGAATCACAATTTGTGATTTGGAATGATGAGCAAAAAAATTGTGATTTCATTAGCTGTACTCCTCCTCGCTTATTTCTATTATGGCTGGGGTAAGTACAAAGATGGTGAGACGGTAGGGACGGGGTCAGGGAAGGTCAGGGGGAGTATGTCCGTTTCAAGGGATGGACGGGAATTTTATCAATGGTTGGGTGTCCCTTATGCTCAACCACCAATTGGACAACTACGATTTGCTGTAAAAGAATACACCTATTAATATTTACTTTTGACTCTGAATTGAGTTGAGGCTGAAATTATTTTTGCTGGAGTGAATAAATGGAAGTATTTACTGGTAGAGTCCAAAGCCGATAGAGAGTTGGGAGGGAGTGAAAGACACGAGTCGTTATGGTCCAAGTTGTCCACACATTGACCAAGCCATTTATTTCGTTGCTGGACAAGAAGTAAGAATTTATTTGTGTATGGACTTGAATTAATTCCAGTTTGAAGTGAATGCTTTGCTTTTTTAAAATGCAGGACTGCCTCCATGTCAATATTTACACTCCGAAGGTAACAAACATTTTTTTTGCAAGATAGCATGGTTGAATCCAAAAGATACTCAGCTTACAAATTTTATTGTCACATTTTTTAAATGAGTTTCATAGTGCTATACATGCATAAATCAATTGTAGGTTAGACTAGTTAAGGTAAGTGTCTGGGAATAATTTCTGTTGTGGTGTAGTTGGCAGGTCAAGATGACCTTTTGCCCGTCATGGTGTACTTCCATGGAGGAGCGTGAGTTAATTTAAAAACCACACACGACATGCACAACAGAATTGAAGCATGAAATGTACAATTTTAATTGGATACATTCTACTCCACTATAGGTGGGTCATGGGGTCAGGGAAGGAGTACGGCCCAGGTGATTAATTCTTTACTATAGCTAGCAAATGACATTGACCCTATACAATAAAGGGTCTGTGTCACTGTCTTCTCGGTGAGTTGCGATTGACACGACTCGGGTTGGCTAGCTTCCTCTTTTATACTATGTCGAGTCCACTGCCCACTTTTGCGAGTTTATTTTAAGAGAAGGAAGGAGGCTTTTGAATCAAGTGTCCTCTGCATTAAAGAGGACGGGGTCAAAGCACTTTCCTATTCTTTTGTGAACATGTGCCTTCCAGGCTGGAAGTTCTACCTTGAGACCAAACGAGTCGTGGTAGGTGAGAAGGACGGAGTCGAGTCGAGAACTCAAATAATTCCACCTTTTTCTGTGCTTTTAGACTACTTCATGGATGAAGATGTCGTGCTGGTGACGGTCAACTACCGATATGGAGTTTTGGGTGAGTGCAGTTCGACATTGTCATCAAACATTAGTCCACAACGTCCGCTGCGTAATCAAAGTATTTATTTCGAAAGGATTTCTGAGTACTGGAGATAAGCAGATCCGTGGGAACATGGGATTGAAAGACCAAGCCGAAGCTCTGCGATGGCTCAACAAAAATATACAATTCTTTGGCGGGGATCCCAACAAAATCACAATTTTCGGAGAAAGTGCAGGGTGAGTCAAAAAAGGATGCCAATCTTTCTCTCTTCGAGGCAAAGCTACTAGATTTTAGTAATCAAACTTGGCGGTGATGTATGGGAATCCCAATTTAGCATCTGTTTACATTTTGGGTCAAAATAAATTAATCTTCTTCATTTCTTGGCAGTGGAGCGAGTGTCCACTATTTGACATTATCCAGTAAAACAAAGGGTCTGTTCCAAAAAGCCATGTCTTTGAGTGGCAGTAAGTCAAATAAGGCACACCTTGACACTGACTCATCTCGCAAAAGAGGAAAATTAATTGACAAAGTGTTCTAATTTCACAGCTGCCATTTTACCGTGGAGTTTCACACAACTCAAAACTACTGTAAGGCAAACGGAGGCTTTTGCTCAAAAATTGAATTGTCCCTTAGACAACAGTACAGCCATCACGGAGTGTCTTCGACGTCTCGACCTCTCGACCCTCATGCAAGGTTTCAAGAAGGATTCTGTGAGATTTCCTTTCCCTTGCAAAATATTATAGCAATTTCTTATACAACATTATATAGAAACAATTTTGCACAGTGTGTCTTGATTACTATTCATTTTGAAGACCGAACTGTTTCTAAGTACCCCCTCCAAAGGTGGACAACCCTTCACACCCACAGTCGAGCTTGTGAGTGACGAGGAATCCTTTCTGAATCACAAACCGTACGATGTGATGCTACAAGGTCAGGGTCATAATATTCCATGGATGACTGGCGGACTGCAGGATGAAGGGCTACTCACTTCATGGGGTAAAGTCCCTTCTGTTACATCATTCTTGATCTTCAGGCTTTCTATCGAGTCAGTTCGAGCCAATTCTGCTGTGCTCGACTCAACTCCGTTTGACTCGAACTGACTCGATTATCAGTTCTTTTTCTGCCGCTAAAACGAATTTCGAATTTTTATTCGCGCTATGAAAAATGATTCCTCTCTTCTCTTAGAATTTTACAGGGACAAAGAAGCAATGAGTATCGTTGAAAGTGATTGGGAGGAAAATATGAAGCGGACTTTCTCTCTGTCCACAACATTTTCCCCGAATATTGCCAAACAGACCGCAAAAAAGTTGCGGGAATTTTATTTCAAACCTTCTCAAGACGTGGATGGCAAAAATGAACTGACGGTGGAAGAAAAACTAGAAAGATACACTCAATTGTACACAGATGGAATGTTCCTAGTAGGAATGAGTGAAGCCGCGAGTATTCAAAGAGAATTTTCTCCAGTTTATCTTTACATGTACGCTCGTCATGGAGGACCGAGTGAGTTTTCAGATCTCATGGCTACCATGAAACGTCATACAAGTGCTGGACCCATTTTGGAACTTGTGTCTTTTCTACTGAGACACGTGTGGCACAACTATATTTTGAGATTGCCGCCAGTGGACTACGGTAAAAATTTGTTCTCTGATAGAGAATCTTTGCAGATTTAGTTTGGAGGTTAGCGAAGCTTTGAAACTAAGGGAAAAGTGCGGAAATTTCAGGTGTGGGTCATGCTGCTGACCTTGGATTCCTGTTCCCTCTGAAGGGCTTTGTGTACTTACCCAAGGATGAGAAGCATCCGGATTACAGGTTCTCGAAGGATCTTGTGAGACTCATTGTTTCCTTCGCCAAGGACGAGTAAGTCTGTATTTTTCTTTCGAAATCTGTCCGGGAGTTTTAACTGTGTTCTGGTCGAATGAATGTTTTTGTAGAAAATCCATGGAATTTCGAAACACAAAGTTCACACCAACGGATAAGGAGGGTCCCTTGATGTACCTTAGTATCGACGAACAGTCTGAAATGATTCCCGAGCCATTTAGCGATAGGACAAGTTTTTGGCGGTCATTAAACTATGCAAAATTATTCTCGAATTTGAGATGAAAAACTAATTCTCTTCAAAAGTTATATATATACTACATAATAATGACTAATATCTTTAATAAAGATTCGAGAGGAACAACAAAAACTTTTTTTGGAAAATTAACTTTTTCGTTATTGGAGTTAACTTTAACCTCTTCGCTACCGAAATATAAAATAATTTATTAGATGTTGGCCATAGTTACCAAGTGTACAGCACAATGCATGACAATAATAAACACACATTTACACTTTTCTCAGTCCAAAAGAAGAATTCACTGAATTCTCCTCCAGACTGAATTGTTTTGAACGAAAAACAAGGTGTTTAATAAATAAATAAATCTTCAAACGATAAAAAAAGATTTATCGTGAAAACGATAAAAGCACTCCACATACGAGATTATTACTACTTCAAATGTTTATCGTTTAATTATCAAAAAATTTCAAAAACTGACAGAGAAAACCTTGTGAAGACATCCAAAAACTATTTTTAATATTTTTTAACTATTTAATGATGTAGTAAATTTAAAAGGTGGAAGGAAAGTACGAGAGAACTAAATTAATTTAATGTAGTTTTACAAACATGCAATTATGCATGCTGTAGTTAGTTACAATCATATGTAATTTGCATTGGTGGTTGGCCTACAAGGAACCAAATTCCTTCCGTTTCCATTTTTTGGGTGGCCTAACTAAATAATAAGCAGACAAACATGGATGCGCAAATTATTAGGTCCGAATCATTTACTCCATATTTTTCGAGATAGCACCAAAATGTAACTCATTCATGAGAGTAAACTTTTTTCCAAATGACACGTTTCACACTGTAAGAAAATGGGTTCCGTTATTCCTCCAAAATTTTTCCTCTTTCAAAACAAGACAAGTAGTCATTTGATAAATTCAAAAGGGTCATTTATCGTAACGTTTTTTGAAGGAAATTGTGAATAATTGACGGGATTCATGGAGGAGGAGGAGAATGGCATGTCGGAATATTCGCGGCAACTTGTATCATTTGCCCTTAAAATAATCCCTCTAATTTTCCTCTGAAGCTGAATTATTAGACCACACGGGAGAAGGACCATCTGAGGACACGGACTCCTTATCCCATTTTCAATTTTGTTTTCCTCCTTGACTGCATTTGTTCAGGTTATCAGTGCTCTAATAATAATTCTCCCATTCACTTCTCAATGAGAAGTTCATCAATAATGACCCAAGGAACAAACGAATTTGTCCATCAACGGTGAGTCACCATCCATCGCAAGTACTAATAATCGTCAGCTTGTGTAACTTGTATTGTATAATGAGAACGTGGAGCGGAGACTCCCTGAAATAGGGACCCTGATCCTTCCAATTATTAACCAAACAAGGAGAAAACCGGGTTAAGTTGAGCAGCTGAACGTAATTTTACCAAGTCAATTTGTTTATCTTGACAACTAGACAATGTCTAGTAGACATGTACCTGTCATGTCCATTACTCAGCGGTAATAATTAAATTGCTTTTCTACTATTGGAACACAGCTCTTCCCAATTACTTGACTAACAAGTCCCAGTACAAAATGTCAGCATCAACTCAAAATAGCACATGCAATTGGGAGACAAGATAGAAAAAGGAATGTCAGTTTTCTATGGTCGTGTGAAAAGCCAGCGTCAATTTTCTATGACCATAGAAAACTGACATTCCTTTTTCTATCTGGCATCCCAATTATACACTCAATTAATTACGGCCCCCTGTCAATTTTGGGTGGATACACAATGACGTCATCATTCCAGTTGTGTGAGTGTACTCAATTATGTTAATTCCATGAGCCATGGACGTCTTAACAAATTTTGACAATTGCAAGGCAGTCACAAGATAATGACTACTTCCGAAAGCTACCACAAAGCAGAGTAAACTTGATCTAGAACAAAATGACTTGTACCATTTTCATGTGCATCATTTCCATTGTCCTTTCTTGTCTCCTCTGCGTCAATTCTCACTCTCTGAATCAAGATTTCGAACATTGCAGTGTCAAATTCATCACTTACACAAATTCCGTCCATCCAAAATCCAAGCTATCTCCCCCTCAAGTAAATTCAAAAGTAACAAAATCCTTCTTCCAGCACTCAAACCCTTATTCCGTTGATCACAAAATCCATCTGGTAACCCGCCAAAACCTTCTGATTCAAATCAGCGTCGAAAAACTGGACGAATTTCCTGACGCGTCAAAAAATGTTAACTACTCCTTCACTCAAGACATTCCACTCCGCCTCCACATCAACAACAATTTGAATGGCATCCAAAAATTCGCGGACCATTGTCAACTCGTCATTTTAAACATGTTTCAAATCTCCCAGCAAATCTTGTCATCCAACAAACTTCAAATTTCCCGTACAATCCATCAAAAATGTGATCCAAAGGTTGACAAATTTATTTTCCTCTCAACAAATCTTCACCTTCTCAATGAAATACTCAATTTCTCATGGATTTCAAAACTCCGCCTTAAGTATGGTCTCCTTCTCCCATCGTCTCCTCCTTCGCCTCCTCCTCCATCGTCCCCTCCTTCTTTTCCTCCTCCTCCGTCGCCTCCAGTGGATTTTCTCTCTTTCCCAACTTTTCCATCCACGAAAATAATTCTTAGCCTCGACGACTCTTCTCGTCACTGCCAAAACCTGAATCCACATTCCTTCCTTGGTACTCCCTTCACTTTCCTCAAACCCTCAAATCGCTTACCGACTCCAAATCTTTGTGGACGCCACCTAGCGGTGACAGTCTTCAAAATAGAGCCCTACTTCATAATGAATCGAGCTGACACCCAACCAGTCGTTGGCCTTTTCTACATGCCTCTAATCTACACTGCTCGTTACTACAACTTTACATTCACTTTGGACATCCCGCCATTCAGAGGGGCAATCAAGCTACCCAATGGGACATGGATTGGGGCTATTGGTGAGGTCATCTACGGTCAAAAAGATTTACTACTCGGTTGTGCTCACACAGTCCAAAGAAATCCTTATATGGATTTCCCAACTTTTGCTCGATTCAAAGCACTCAATTTCCTCACTTCTCATCCAACTCGACTGCTGAATATTGGCGCCATCTTTGAAGCATTCCAGCCACAAGTGTGGCTAATCCTTTTTCTAACTATCGTTGTCCTCGTGACTGTTATGGCGGGTGTGAGTTGGATTTTTCAAAAACTTTTCATTACTACAAGCGGGACAGAAAATCGAAACGGGATTTTAATTCAAATTTCCCACGCTTGGGCTATTGTGTACTCAATCCTTCTTGAACAGTCGATCAGGATTGAAATTCCCGGGTCAATCCGTCTCTACTTTGTCCTTTGGGTCTTCTCCTCTGTCCTCATAACAAATTATTACAAATCAAATCTGATTGCTCACCTCACATTCCCCAAATTCGATGTTCTGCCAGAAACATACGAGGAATTGGCGGGAAGGATGGATTACAAAATTCAACTGATGAATTATAATGCAGCAGATCTGACTTACTTCAATCAGAGTACAAATCCAGCACATCAGATTATAAGGAGACGATTTGTGTTGGAAAGTAACCATTTGAAATGTTTGAGACTGGCTATCGTCCAAGAGAAAACTGTTTGTCTGGGTTTGACTGTCATGGCAAGGAATTACATAGCAAAGAATTTTACAATACATCGATCGTACAGTCCACTTGTTGTGTCATCAGATTCAGCTCACAGATTCCTGACTTCAGCTGGACTGACGAGAGGATCCAAATATTTACAAAGTTTTGACAACATCCATGGGAATCTGAGGGACACTGGACATTATCTCAAATTTTTGAAAGACGCGCTGGAACACCAGATGGCGAAAGGATTCCGGTGGTTGACTGCATTGGGGAGGAAGAGTGAAGAGGACAAGGGAGGGACGAGAGGACTTTATGAACAGTTGAAGGAGGAAATGTTGGAAGAACAGTCAACAACTCATGTCAAACCATTCGGGATTCAAAATGTACTGTCCTCATTTCTGGTACTCGGGATTGGACTGGTAGTTGGGGTGGTGGGGTTTTTGGGGGAGGCTATTAAGGGTCCAGGGGTGGAACGGTGGAAGAGGAAAAGGGATGAAGGCGGGAAGGGAGAAGAGATTTTGATGAGACCATTCAAGGCTACGGTCATTCCTGAACGACAATTTGGTCAGGAATCCCGCGGATAGACAATATTTAATAAGTTCTACTGTTTTCCGAACGAAATTGTGAATTGACAAAAATTGGCAGCATTTTGAAGACAAATTGGTCAAAACAATCATAATTGTGCCTCGCTTTGATAATGCGTATTTTTTGCGTCATTTTTGGATCTTGGAGCATCCTGGAAGCACCTATTTGAATTTTGGAGGATTTTGGGACCGCCAATTTTTTTGACAAAGTATGTCCAGGAATTGATGACTCACAAAAATGGTCCGAGATGGTGACACACACACTCACACTCGGCCTCTTTGACGTCAAGCAACAGAAGTTGGCCTTGGAGAGAAACCTGAGGGTAGAAATAATTGACGTGAAGAAATGATTTATTGAATTAAAGAGAATTCTAAGAATCAATCCGTTCAGTTCTTGCATACAAAGTGACCAATTACCTTTGTTTCTAAGCCATTGTATTGCGAAGGATTCGTTAAATCAGAAGACGCTCCGGCTAGGCTGCGGTTCTCTTCACCTTGTTCATGTGGCCTTGAAAGTCAAGTTTTCTGCTGCATCATTTTGATGTCGTTCATATCATTAGCAATTAGTTGTCGTAGACACCAATACGCACTCTTCAACACGTACGTTGTGGAGATAGTGGCATTGTGAAGGGCACCGTCCTAAATTTAAACCTCCTCGAATTCTTTGAAATAAAATTACATTTTTTCGACTCAACTTTGCAGATTTTTTTTGAAAAAATAGAGTCGTTAATAACGACTCGTTATACCAAAGGATCAAAATGACATTTCTCAAATTTTTGTCTTACTTTTATCTCATCGCGTTTAGTAAATTCCCGGGATCCTCAGTCGCCATTGACCCTTACACGGTGACCCAACTCACGGGTGAGTACACCTTGTCCAAAGTCCTTGACGTGTGTCCAATTTGAGCAATTTGATCGCATTCATCCATTTTTGCAGAAGATCTGAAATCAAAGCTGACTGCTGCCGTCAAAGCCATTGATGAGCATACCCAGAAAATTCAAGAGTTACAATCAAAATTGGTGGAACAAGAAAAAAGATTGTTCACCCTCAGAAATATCCTGTCTGCGCAACAACAGAACATACCATGGAGTTTTGGAAATAATTATGGTATCCGTTATTCTATTTTATTTTAATTAATTAATTCTGTATCCAATTTTGTTTCTCCAATTTTTGCAAGTCTGTACAATTAGCGATAACAATGGTTGAGTTTTTGTACTCTTTGTGGGGAACTTCCACAGCAGGAGTGTAGACAGCTAAAAAGGGGAAACGTGTGTGTGTGGGACAGAGGATGCCTGGATGGGAAGGGAAGCTGCGAGTGGAATACAGTCAACTTGGGTGGTCCCTCGAGGAAAGACTTGCAGGCAAGAACTTGAATGTACATAACTTCAGACTGTCCTACGAAANAGGCAAGAACTTGAATGTACATAACTTCAGACTGTCCTACGAAATTCCCTTTTCCCTCTGAAGGACCACCCAAGTTGACTGTACTCCACTCACAGCTTTCCTTCCCTTCCAGTCCACCTCTGTCCCGCACACATTCCACCATTCACCCCAATGGTGTTACCCCCATCTACACTCCCACGCCAACAAACAACAACAACGACACAATTTAATCAAAGCATCCTCAACATCTTTATTTGCAGAACTTTGTGGTGGAATAATTAATTTAACGCAGTACAGTAGACTCACCTACAAAAATCCAGGGAATAGCACGGAAGCTTGCATTTGGATCCTGACATCCAATTTCGATTCCATCACTTTGACTTTGACAAACCAAACTCTCCAAGAAAGTTCGTTGGCAATTCAACCGACGTTCACGACTGTTACCAACAAATCCACACCAGTCTTAATGTAATCCCATTTAAAAATCCATTCTCATTCTCTAAAATTGAAGTCTGAAAACTTTTCTAGACACAGAGACAGCACAGAGACAAGAATCCCTTTAAATTAAAGTAATAATTTGAAATTTTAGTCTCCCCGAATCTCGGGGGATCCCAAAGGTCGTCAATGAAAACATCCTTGTTCTCACATTCATTTCCCGCCATGAAGGAGAAGGATTTGAACTAGAGTTTGGTCAACGTGGTGCAAAAATTGAGACTCCTTTGAATGTCTCTCTCGATCCTCAGGAAGGTTCAAATGAATCCACAAGAGGAGACGACGTATCTTTTGAACAGGGACGCCATCACGTGATCTTGAGACCAAAGACTGGTCAAAAGGTTCACTTGTCCGTTAAAAAGGTTGACACGAGGGGTCCTGACAGCTATATGAGTGTTTTTAAATTCTCACACACCAGCAATTCCTTTCAGTTTTACTACAGGTACAAAAATATTTTTTTTCATAAACTTTGGATTTTTTCTAAAAATTTGGAAATTACTAAAATTAAATATGGTTGTTGGTAGATACTTTGGAAATCTGACTGACGACCTAGCGAAGGATGGTGACCTGATTGAGGGGGATGTGGATGAAATTATCCTACTCTACTTTCACTCTGACTATTCAAGGGAATTAGGGGTGTTCGACAATTTTAGAATAGCCTACACTTTCACCCTTTCAAATTCCACTTTCGATTTTCATGAAAATTCAAGTACGTCTCTAACTTCGAGTACTCAAAAATTGACAGTTTTTTCTTGTCGAAAACTAGATAATAACTAAATAGAAAAAAATAGAAAAATAGAAAAATATGTGATTCGCATTGAGGGCAATCAGGGTTCCGTATCTCCCGGGAGAAATGAATTTCTAGTGCACAGTGAGAGAATCCGGGAGAAATGAGAGGAACGGGAGAAACCGGGAGAAATTAAAAGGCACTGAAAAAGATCACAGAAAAGCCACTGATAATCACTGAAGATCTCAAATTTCCACATTTTTGTTGCAATTTTACAAGATTTGGTAAATATTTCTGGACATTTTCAGAAATTTTTTCAGTGCATTTTCATTTCTCCCGTTTCTCCCGGTGAACACAGGTAGGAGAAACCGGGTATCTCCCATTTCTCTCACTCTCACTTTCTCATCCCGAACACGGAACCCTGAGGGCAATAATGACGCAAGATTTTGTAATTGAAAATTTTTATTGTTCCTTTCTGTTTTTGAAAACTCGCACGGTCGATGTTCAAATACTCGACAGGCTTAAGTTGTGATAGTTCCGTGACCCTTTTCCGACAAAGAGAACTGGTGTACAAAAATCCGGGGATTGGAGGATCGAACGACTCGGATGGAAGACGAACTTGCGTTTGGATTGTGAAGGCGCGAGAATCAAGTCCGATTGAATTGACTTTAGTAGCGTTAAATGAAAATAATTCTACATTCGGTGGGAATGGAAGTGCACTCGTCATTCAGCAACAATTTCGAAGACGACCAGATCCAACTTTTCAAAATTTGTAATTTCAAAACTGTTTTTCTTGTCCAAGTCAAACTGCGTCAGTTTAACTGATTTCTGTTATTCATTTTCGTACAGAATTTTAAAAAAACGATTTATTTAAATATTTAATCTAGACGAGTTGAAGACGTGGGTTCCAAATTCCCAATCACAGTGCCTCACTTCCTGATCCTCTTCAGGTCAACTCCAGGTCAAGGTTTCCACATTTCTTTGCGCCATCAAGAAAAAGATTTTGAAAAACTTGCTAATTCACATGAGGTCGAAGTTCAAAGGGTCATTCTGAATGTGGGAAATTCATCCCAAAGTCACCCAAATAAACTGTCACTTCCGAAAGACACGAATTATCCAAATAATTATTTTATATTTACTCCTGACCCCGATAAAACAGTCAAAATTTTGATGGACCAAGTTCAGACGGTGGATCCTATTGACTACATCAAATTATTCAAGTACTCCAAAACCGAGGATAAATTTGTAACACATCGGAGGTAATACTTTTTAAGAAAACACAGTATTTTACCCGGGAGCCGAAAATGCCCGGGATAAATTAAACTATTCTCAGTTTTTGTCATTCCCTGTAATTCCAATTATTTCGAGAATTTTTGGGTGTCGAGAAAAAATTTTGCAGATGCAATTAAAATTAATTCCCGCACTTTCAATTAACAGATACAGTGGACATTTGAAACAGACTGACCTTGTCGAGGGTGACCTGGGTCAACCCATCCTACTCTACTTCCACTCAGACAGAGGAGTCAAGACTAAAAATATTGAAATTCTTTTCTGGGGTCAAGATCCAACTACATCACAACCAACAAACGTGACATGGAATGGTAACGAATTTTTTTAAAATTATCCTCGTGACCTCAGTCTCACGTGACCTCCCACCCTCTCTCATATGAAAATTGTGTACCACACAAAGTGTATTGTATTTATTTTTTAAAATTTTAAACTTAAAATGCTTTACAATTTTCTCACCCCACAAATCTTTAGAAACGGACCTGGCCACTACTCAGTGGAAATCAAATCTCCCTCCAAATTCAAAACCAATTTCGACAATACCAATCGAAGAAGAGGAACTGTCACCCTCAATTTATTTTGACCCCCTTCACAAAATGTATTACTGGGTCATTGCTGAAGGAGACCAAATTTATGTGCGGAAAAGCCAGAATTTACTGAATTGGCGGAGTGCGGCGGAAAAAACTGTGTTTGTCGCACCCTCTAGCAATAACCGTGTCGAGTTACCAAGGCTTGAAAAAATTGGCGGGCATTTCTACATTTATTTTCAAATGATTGAATCTCCCTACGACAACTGGTTTGGAGGACGGATGTTTGTCATCAAAGGAAAGACGGATAGACCAGATGGAGAGTACGACTCCGCGGTTCGGTAAACATTTTCAAAATTTCAAAATTATTTTTGAAAACTGGTCTATCATGGAAAAATACAATTCGTAAAAATGCATGTGAAATTTCTAGCCTCGTTCCTGAAGGTGCGGATTTCTTTGCGAAGGAAGCGGTAGTTTTGAAGGATGTTGGAGAGAGAGGTCAACTCCATTTAATTTGGTCAGGGCGGGAAGCGGAGCACCAAGCAAGACCTTACGTTCTTTACATAGCTCCATTAAGGAATCCAATGGAGATTGGAGGTCCCACGACAGTCCTGCGTAAACCTAGCCAACCCTGGGAAGGACTACGAGGGACCGAATCCGGTGTGATCGAATGCCCACAGATTTTGAATGGAGATGATAAAGTATTCCTTTACTTTAATGCTGGGGAAGGATATCCGTCGGATGACTATTGTATAGGGATGATGAGCATCGAAAGGAATAAGAATCCGATTGTGGGACATAATTGGAAAAGAGGTGGGAGTGGGAACGACTCTTGTGTTTTTGAAACGAATGAACAACAAGGGATTTTCAGTGTCGGGCGGTTCATGTTCACTACTTCACCAGGTCAGGAAATTTCTTGGGATAAAATCTCAAAAATTAGCAGAGACTTGATACACTCTTAGAAGATAAGGGAAAGTTTCCCCGGAAAAGGGTAAAATGTTACCCGGAGGAGCGGAACTTATACGGGAAACTTGAGGAGAAACTAAAGTCATTTTCCCCGGAAGAAGGGAAAAATTGGGGGGGAAGAGTGGAATTGTCCCTCCATCTCGGGATATTTTCCCTTCTTGGGGGAAATTTGTGGACTCCTCCGCGGAAACCAGTTCCCTTCTTTTCCCGTCGAGAATTTTTAGGAGGCTCCCG